>JAPKLW010008157.1:0-13811 GCA_026898455.1 Plectranthus barbatus | reverse complement strand
AAGTATGTTAACTTGCCCATCATACTCATCTGAAATGATGTCTGCATCAGTTGAGAAAACTTCTCGCAGAGAGTTATATTCCTTGATCCGAATATGATGTCATCTACATAGATCTGCACCATTAGCATGTCACCACCATCCTTGAGAAGAAAGAGAGTCCTATCAATCTTCCCTTTCCGAAATCCATTGCTGGTGAGGAATTGTGATAGCGTTTCGTACCAAGCCCTGGGCGCCTGTTTCAATCCATACAGGGCCTTTCTCAGCTTGTACACCTTGGTGCCAACTTCAAAGCCTGGAGGTTGCTCGACATATACCTCCTCTTTTAGCTCGCCATTCAGGAAGGCGCTCTTCACATCCATCTGGAACACTGTGAAGCCGTGATACGCTGCATAAGCAAGGAACAGTCGTATCGCCTCCATTCTGGCAACTGGTGCGAAGGTCTCATCAAAATCGATCCCTTCACACTGCCTGTAACCTTTGGCGACTAATCGAGCTTTGTTTCTGACCACGGTGCCATTCTCATCTCGCTTGTTCTTGAAAACCCACTTGGTGCCAATCACTGACTGATGTGATGGTCTCTCCACCAAGTCCCAAACGTTATTGCGAGTGAATTCTGCAAGCTCCTCTTGCATGGCATTGATCCAATCGGCAGATTCGAGCGCCACTCCTATGGAAGTGGGTTCCATTTGAGAGATAAAACAACTCAGGAGCGCACTGCCGTGTCGAGTCTGGACAGAACCTTCCGGATCACCGAGAATAGCATCAGTTGGGTGATCCCTCAGCC
Organism: Plectranthus barbatus; assembly: GCA_026898455.1. NCBI lineage: Eukaryota > Viridiplantae > Streptophyta > Magnoliopsida > Lamiales > Lamiaceae > Plectranthus > Plectranthus barbatus. The sequence goes on along the minus strand of JAPKLW010008157.1, from coordinate 13,027 downwards.
ATTTGGGAGGACCAGCGACTGCTGGTGCCGGCTGTGAAACAGGTTCATCTGTCCTGACGACTGGTGCTTCCACATTTCCACCAGTCGGGGCTGCAACATCAGCTGGTGCTGGACCTTCACCAGTTGGAACAACTTCATCAGCATCACCTTCTGACTGGTTGTCTGAACCTCTACCAACGTTGTCAGCATCAGCTGGAACATCCACTCCAGCTGGTCCATCATTGTCTTCTTCTTCAAAAAGGCCAGTAGGGATTCCCCCTAGATTGTTGCTTGGATTACTCAGAGAGATAGAGTGAAAGGTCTCAGCAAGGTCATTTGCATCACCGACCCTCTCAGGTTGCTGATGGGCACCTGAGGGAACTGGTTGTGAAGATGATCCAGTCATAGGTCTAGTCGAACCAGTTGGTTGAGCATCGGAAGAATTCCTGCCCAACTGGTTGCTGACATCCTCGACCTCAGGAACATCTTCAGCCAGTTGGCGTAAGGTCCTGCGCACTAAAGTAGCTTCATCAAAAACAACATTGCATGTTATTTCCACAAGCTGGGTAGTCTTGTTAAATACTCTATAGCCCTTGTGAGAGGGATGTCCATATCCGACAAACATACCCTCATCAGCCTTAGGCGAGAAAGCATTTAACTTCGACTTCCCATTATTATGGATATAACATGGTGAACCGAATGCACGAAGATGAGCTATAGAAGGCTTACGACCAAAGTACACTTCGTAGGGAGTTTTCTGGAGTCTGTCGTTGATCCCGCTTCTATTCTGAGTGTAGCAGGCAGTCACCAACGCTTCTCCCCAGAAACTCTGTCCCAAGCTGGACTCAGCCAGCATGGACCGGACTGCTTCTTTCAGCGTCCTGTTCCTACGTTCTGCCAGTCCATTTTGCTGCGGTTGCCTTGGTGTAGATCTCTCATGTTTGATCCCGGCCTCCGCGCAAAAATCCATCAGAATTCAGTCCCATTGTCCGAACGAATTCGCTTCACTACTGCTTCGCGTTGCTTCTGCGCTTGGATGATCAACTCAGGAAGAATCACCTTCACCTCATCCTTGGTTCTGAGAAGCTTGACCCATGTATAGCGCGAGTAGTCATCAACTACTACCAGCGAATATCGCCTTCCTCCAATGGTTTGCGACGTTACTGGTCCAAACAGGTCCATATGTAACAGCTCAAGTACCTGACTGGTACTGGGACAAACAGGTTTGCTTGCCTTGCTGGCATCTGTCATCTTGAAGGACTTCTTGGTTTGCTTGCCTTGCTGGCATGCCTTGCAAATTCCTTCCTTCTTGAACCCGCCCTTGGGAAGACCATCTACAAGATCATGCTTGGTTAGGTAATTAATAGTTTTGAAGTTCAGATGACTTAACCTTTTGTGCCACAGCCAGTTAGTTTCCATGGAACTGGTGGCTACAAAGCATGTATCAGTCTTCCCACTCTGCCAGTCAACGACATAAAGGCCTCCTTTCCTGACACCTTTCAGCTTGGTCTCACCAGAATCTTCATTCTTGATCTGGCACCCAGACTTGTCAAACACAATGGTATAACCATTGTCGCACAGCTGACTGATGCTCAGGAGGTTGTGCTTCAGATTGGTAACAAGGGATACGTTGACAATACGCACATCATCTTTCTCTATGCATCCCTTGCTGATAACTCGGCCCTTGGAGTTATCACCAAAGATAATTGGAGGTCCTCTGACCTTGGTGAGCTCTGAAAACAGGAACTCCTCACCAGTCATATGAGCGGAGCAACCACTATCAATGATCCACTCGCTCGACCTCTGAAGCTGACTTGCATGACCTAGTTCCTGCAAGAAAAATAGAATCATTTAGGTCCCCGATCATCAGCGGGTCCTGCAGGGTTAGATCTCTGGATCATTCCTTTCGGAATCCAGACTTGTGTGATCTTCAGCTTGGTGTTACCCTTGCTGACATCACCTGTGGCCTTTCCCTTCCTTCTAAAATAATGCATGGTTATGGAAGGTGTGGCTGTGTGTGCAGATCCTCTGGAGGTATTTTTCCTCCAAGAGTGTCGGAAATTTCTTTCCGACTGATCGTGTTGCCTTGGTGGTCTCTGAAATTGAGGACCACGATGATTAGCCTTCCCAGCCCTTGAGAAAAGGTTTTGATTGGGCTCAGGCCTCCGATAGGTATTCCTCCTATCGGGAAATATCCTCCTCTCAGTATTCCGCTGAGATTTGGATCCCTTGTAAGTATGCTGGCAACTGGCATACTTGTAAGGTTGTGCGTGGAATCTCTGAACAGCTGGTGCTGGCTGTCGGATTCCACTGGCAGCTGACGCTGACTTCCTTGCCTTAGAATATTTCGGCTTAGTCTGCGTCCTGGGGTGAACTGGCGTCCTGTCAGCAGAGGACCTTGCCAGTTGAGGTTCTTGTCGTGATGACTCACCTCTATATCTGGGCTTACGGTTCCTATGCTGATTAGCCATTCGGGACTGACTGGTATTACCAGCTGGTGCTGATGCATTTACCAGTTTGCCCTTACCCTTATGAGTACTGATTTGTTCGGGTTGATTTATGCTCAAATCTTTTGTAAATCCCAACCCGGACTTATCAGAAGGCTTTCTCCAATGACTTAGAGCTGCTTCTAAGTCTTTTGAGCCTTTATTTAGAAAATTGATTCGTTTTTCTTGCTCCAGAACGAGATTGTGAAAATTATCTCGCTCAGTTTTTGTAATTTGAAAGTTTTGGAGCAGCTCAAAATGAGTCTTTTTCAAACTTGCTAGCTCTTCGCTGATGGACCTCGATTTTTCAATCTCACTGGTCAAAACAGTAATTTGACCTTTCAGCGAAGCATTTTCACCAGCCAAAACATTTTTTATTTCATAAAATTTTAAAAATTCATGCTGAAGAACATCTAAAGTGACGTCTTCTGAGTCGGAGCAATGCGACTCAGAATCGTCTATGATTTGTACTGGCATGATATGCAATTGAGGAACTGATTGTACCTCATTGTCAGCAGCAAGTGCCAGTTGTTCCTCATCTTCAGCATCTTCTTCAGCTGGCTCTTCTCCGAGAGCTGCCATAAATGCCAGGAGAGCTTCCTCTTCCGACTCTCCATCTGACTCATACTCCCCATCATCATGGTCGGGTATGTCAGGCACCTCAGTCCTTGTCAGCATGGCTTTGGCAACAGCCTTGGAAGCACGCTCTTCAAAGAGCTTCTTCAGCCTTTCCCTCTCAGTTTTGTCCACCTGTGGACATTCAAACTTTAAGTGATCAGGGGATTGGCACTGAAAACAGGCACGAGGAGCTCTCTTGACAAATTTTCCGTCAGATGAGCTAGAAGAAACTCCATGTTTTGACTTGGCTTTTTCCAGAAGGATAGCCAGTCTTTTCATCTGATGCTCTAGTTCAGCGATAGAGCTCTCGCCGCCTTTGGAATGAGATCCTGATGCGGACTGGATCTCCTTCGGCTGGTTGTGCTGTGCAGCGGGTCTCTCAGCATGGAAGGGCTTCTTGTGCTTCCAATTGAAGTCCTTTTTGACGAAGTACGCTTCGTCCTGAGCTTTAATGCTGGAAGACTCAACATTCCTGATGGCCTCATTCTTGTTCACCATCTGGATGTCCCACTCGTGTGCCTGCAACTGAGCAAACAACTCCTTGGGAGTCATCTTGGACAGGTCCTTTTCCTTCAGAGCTGTCGTCTTCACGAACCAATCTTCTTTAGGCATCTTGGACAGGATCTTCGAGTTAAGATCAACATTGTCGTACTCTCTGCCCAGAGACTTCAGCTCGCTGACAATGGCGTTGAATCTCGCCTCCATCTCCTTGATGGTTTCTCCAGTCAGCATCTGGAAGGACTCATATTTGTCCACTGCAACCTGCAATTTGTTGCGTTTCATTTTGTCAGTTTCTTGACATAAACTATCAAGATAATCCCATACTCCCTTGGCATTATCAAACTGGAGGGCTTCCTCCATCAGCGACTCTGGAAGAGAAGCCAGGATTAACTCATGAGCAATAGAATCCAACTGATTCCGCTTCCTATCCTCAGAAGTCCATTCGTCTTGGGGCTTTGGGATCACAGCAGCTGGACGATCTCCTAGCTGGTGCTGAATCTTGGTTATCTCAATCGGCCCTGTCTCCAGCACATCTTTCATTTCTGGATGGATGCTCTTAAGAGAGATGAGCGACCTCTTTCGCCATATATCATACTTCACAGACTTGTAGTCGAGTAGCTTCGGATTATTCATCTTGATGTACCTGAGCTAATCAAACAGACAAACAAAAAAAAGAGCGCAAGGAAATGCGGATCACGGTCCTAAGCGACTCAGATACGAACGGTCTGTAAGAACCTCGCTCTGATACCACTTGTTGGTCCCGATTTATCAGGGTATAACTTGGCAGCGGAAAATGTGTTAGTTCGTTTCTTGCACTCTGCTGGTTACTCAGCTGACTGGGACCTTGTAAGCTGGTAAGTCAACTGGCACTATGAGTACTCAGCTGACTGGCGACTGGCTGATCAGCTGGTAGCTCAAGACTTAGAATATTTTAAGCCTAGTTTGCACAGTTATCAGTTTTCAGATATACACCAGCACTTGAGTGCTGGGTTTCAAATACAAATTTAAATACTGAAAGCAGATAAAGGCAAAGGATTTTTATAGTGGTTCGATCAACTGATCTACGTCCACTCTCCAGTCGACTCACTGGAAATTCACTAAAAAGCAATCAGGTACAAAGAGTCCTACGATCTATCTCCAGCTGGTAGATGCCCCGTCTACCAGTCCACTGGATCAACCGCTCCCGGTCCTTGTCCTTCTTCAGCTCTCGTCAGATGGATGGAGTGCGAGCACGTCACTTTGATCTCCTCCTCTGACTGGTTGGGTGTTGAGTTCTCCCAAGAACGTAAATCCTCTACGGCAAACTGCCCGTAATAACTCAAGAGCTGGCTGGCTCTAGAGCTGCTATGTTCTTCCTCAGAAAGAGAAAGAACACCAAGCGAGGTCTGTAACTTACAAGCTGGAAGCTTGAAGTCTCGTGTTTGAATAAATCAACACACGGATAGCCTTTAGAGAGGCCTCGAAAGTTGTATGCTTTTACTTGCTTGAGCGTAATAAATTTCAGTCTTTCGGTAGGTGAAGAGTATTGAATGTTGATGGATCCCAGGTATTTATAGACGAGGGATCCCATTCAAATCTACTAGCCGTTTGGACACATCCGGAATGGGTCTCTGTCCTCGGATGTACTTCAGACGGCGGCAGGTAGGAATTTTAGGAAAACGCCATACCTGTGTCTGCTTTTTCTGACACAGACCTCTATGTGTCAGAACGGCATTATTTCGTCAGTACGAGGAATCGCAACTGGTGTCTTGAACTAATAGACTTTAAGGATATCCTTCCTTAAAGTCTTACTTTGTCAGTATATTCCTCAGACGAATCTTCTTTTTGTCTCTAAGACTCTGGGAGAACGAATCTTCAATTCTGCTGGTAACCTCCGACTGGTAGAACATACTGGTGATCTTGTGCTGGCAGTCTCTGCTGGTGACTTTCCTTAGCACAATCAAGGTCTACCAATTTGTCTGGATGTTAACTCTTGGAATCTCCCATGACTGGTGGCTTCACCGCTGGTGAATAGTGTCAACCAGAACACGTATTCTGCTGGTAGGATTTGTCAGCCTCCTGCTGGTGAAATCCTTCCAACTGGTGAACAGTAGCCAGTCATTAGCTCTTGACTCCACGCTGATGAACAGTGTCAGCATGGGTCTGTCAGTCGTCTGCTGGTGAAATCCTTCACCAGGTAAGAGATTCTCATGCTGATGAACAGTGTCAGCATGAGTCTTGATCAGCTACGACTTACAACTCAAAAGACCTAAACAGGACTTTACATTTGAGACTAGAGCTATTCTAGAGACAAACTGACGCTGGTTGGACTTAGGATTTGATCCACCAAAACACTTAAACACCAAATCAAAGATCTAAGCTATCAACTGGGGAAGGGAAACTTGATAATTTTCCCAACAATTTCCCCCTTTTTGGTGCGATCAAAGCCTAACCAGCGAGCACTCAGCTGATGAGGAAAGTTACAGAATATTTCTGGGTTTTACAAGTAAACCTATCAGATCTAAACCCATGAAACCACTTCCTCACATCAGCTCTAACCTAAGGATCTTCCCCCTCAAACTGGGAGAGATATTGCTCGATTAAATTATGAAGTAAGAATCTGAGCCAGGTTAGAATTAAAAGATACCAAATGGAGTGCTGGTGCTGATTACACAAAATGTGTAAGTTCAGCTGGTAAGTAAAAATCAGTAGACATTGGTTGGACAATGAGAAATTGTCATCAACCCGTCAGTAATCAATCCATTAATGATGTGAAATTACAAATACAGGAAGGACAACTGACTAGTTTAGACTGATACAAAATTACTTACACAAAAAAAAAATAAAAAAATTGAAGAGCACAGGACCTATGGCTGAGAAGAAGATCCAGGAGATTGATTTCGATTAGCTAGGTTCCTCAAGATCTCAGTAAGAGCCGCCATGTCTTGTCTGCTCTTCTCCCTTTCCTCAGCAGCTATCCTCCTCTCCTCTTCAGCAAGACGGAACCTCTCAGCCTCGGCACGTGCTCGCGCATCTTCCCCCTCTTGGATCCGCACCAAAAAGGAGTTCACCCCAGAGGTGAAGGCCTCCATTTGTTGCGCCATCTCTGCTCGGTAGGAGGAAAAGCGCTGGTCCATCCTGGCATCAATGAGAGCAACCAGTTGCGCAGGCGGATGGACCTCGGAGAGAGGCTGTGCTGAAACTGCAAGGGAAGAGGAAGGCACATCAGTTGCGGAAGGAGCCGCTGCTGGTTCAGATGCAGCTGATATCTCCATTGGGGCTGGCTCCTCCGCTGGCACTGCAGCAGCTGCTGGTGCCTCAACTTGTACTTCCTCAGCTGGCTCCTCAGCTGATTCCACCACTGGCACTGTGGCTGGAGCTGGCTGGACTTGTTCAGTGAATTCCACCACTTGCCAGTCCATAGAATCAGGGACGAGATCGCCCGAGACAATAGGAACATGAGGGACGGCAAGGGTCAGCCACAAGCCACGAGAAGGATCCTCCTCCACAATATGGTCTACCAGCAAGGCGCAGGCAGCCATGTCGAACAGGATAGCATGATAGGGAGGGATCCTTGGGAGGGTAACCAGCACTCTGAGGCGTCGGAGCGCGTACGTCAGCTGGTACCCCCGACTGCTGACTCGGAACTGGAGAAAAGGTAACTTGACCTTTTGCCGTGGCGGGAGGCCGGAGCTTCCAGTCAGCTGCCTATACTCTGCAATCTTCAGCAAGCGGCGCTGGATCCTCCTTGTAGACAGTTGCTGGTGGCATTCAGGATCGGTGCCCATGAAAGCATTGGCCCACTCCTCCTCCGCTCTCCAGTAGCCAAGACCCAGCCTGGCATAGAGAACCGCCCGCTTCTCCACAGTCAGCAGGCGCTGGCATCTGTCAAAAATTCTCCATCTCCGGAACTCCAGACATAGTTCCGGATCCACCCTCCAGAGCCTTCGGTAGCTGGATATTATCTCGTCATTGACGGCATTTTCCACCTCCACCGTGATGTTCTCAGCATACTCATAGAGAGTGGAGTTGTAATATTCCACTGGCTGCAGAGGCAGGCACCAGTCAGTGATTCTGGAGGCATATACCGACTGGTGGGGGAGTCCGCTGAAAGGTATGATGTTGAATGCAGATGGCTCTGGCACTCTTGTATTATGAAATGCCATCGCCCCGCGCTGCTCCCACCGGTGCACTCCTGTCACTCGTGCCTGGAAAGTATCCTCATCAACCAGTTGATGCTCTTGGATGCAGAGCATATAAGGACGCCTGTCAGTGCGTGCACGCCTAACTGGTGATGTTGAGGATGCTGCTGGTCGCCCAGAAGTTGATGTCGAGGCATCTGTGGATCGGGGGCGACTGGCAGAAACTTGAGCCTTATCTTCAAAGTCTGGGAACAGATCCCTTGGCTCCATCCTCTGCACCATTGAGTGATGAACCACCTCCGTAGCTGGCTCCTGCTCTGGCTTCTCAGCCCTTGGTTCCTCTTTATCCTCGGATTCAGAACTGACATCCGAGAAGCTTGCCAGTTGTACCGGGGTGGTCGCCCGCTCTTCTTCTCCTCCACTGGCACCCCCTTGCGCGGCCAGTGGGACGTCGTCACCTCCACCACCCCCTTGCATGGGTGGAGGGACATCAGAGGTTTCCTCCTCCGGCTGGTACTCATCCACAAGGGATAGTACATCCTTGTCAGCGCCCATCACCAGCAGGCGTTCAATAGTTTCTTCAGATAAGATTTCGCCTGGTGCTGGTGCTGGTGGCCTTGCACTTGTGGATTCGAATGCTTTTCCTTTGCCCCTGGTCGCCAGCCTCAGTTGAGCCTCTATTTCCTCCTGGCGCCTGGCCTCAGTCTCAGCTTTGATCTGAGCAAAGCACTCATCCCTGGCCGCCAGCTCCGCCTCTCTCTTCTGCTTCGCCAGCAGAGCCCGGAGCCTTGACTTGGCCTGCTTCTTCCTCACCAAGGAAGCACTCCTTGCCATCTTGGCGTGCTTCTCAGCCTTCTGCGCCTTGGTCATGACTCGCTTGCGCTTGAGAGTCATCTTCTCCAGCGTCTCCTCCTCAGTCAGGCCCAGAACGGACTTCTTGACTGGGATGGAGATCTTTCCAGACTCGGGGTGATATGCCACAGCTGATGGTGGCTGCTGGTGCTGGGAAGTCTTGGACTTCTTGTGGGTAGGCTTCTTGGTGACTGGTACAAGTTGTACGTCTCGTGGGTGAATACCAGTCGCCTCAGCCACCGCGCCTTCCATGGTCTCGAAGAGAGACTCCGTCTCCATCTTCCTCTTCAGCGCTGCCCTTGCCTCAGCTGTCAGCGGGAGAGCCACAGCTGGCACTTGCTCTCCCAGGTCTTCCGAGTCCTCCTCAGAAACAACCTCAGCTGGGTCGACTGCTGTCTTTCCCTTCAGCCTCCGCGGCTTATGGTAGTCAGGGCGGGGCAGCTTTGCCTGCTCCTTGGTGGGCGGAATGAAATCCGAACTCACCAGTTGCTCCCCCTGGTCCACTCCATCTCCAATCTCCATCTCCAAAATATGGCTGATCCGCAGCCCAAAGGATACGGAGTGAGTGAACGTCCCATCAATTGGAATGTTGATGTTGCGATCAACATTCTCCAGCAGTCTCCCGAAAATGAACTCGGCCCAGTTCCCTTCCACGCCATCCACCAAGCGCGCACATCACGGAGAATTTGTGCAGGCTCAACTCAGCATATGAGCCAACTTCGCACTGCAGCATCCTGACGACGATGTCGCACACCATCTGCCACCAGTCGTCCATCTCCGACTTCCGCATTCCAGTGCGAAAACTCGTCACCCCCTCCCTCTTCCACTGAGTCCACCGCCTTCTGAACTCCTCTACATCGTTGTGGAAGTAGGTGGCTATCTCCATTCCCTCGTTCCTCAATCCGAACAAGTCGGCGAGGTATTCGGCGCTGACAGTGATCATATGGCCGAAGACGGAAGTGGTGAAGGACTTCCTCCCGTCAGCAATCACGGCCCGTGCATAGAACTCCGCCACCATATGCGGATGGAAGGTCTCGGGCCTTGCCGTCAGATATTGTCGAAGGCCTTCCCGGTCGATCATCTCGATCAACTCCGCTCCAAAATTCTTGCGCGCCAGCTTCTCGTTCATAATTTTTTCTTTCTGAACTTGCGCCGCCCTGATTTGCGCGTTTGAGAGTTGAGCCCTGGTCGCTGGTTTGTTCAACTGAACCAGGCGGGCGAATGGAAGAGTGTAGTCTACATCGTCCATCTGTGTGATGCCAGTGTAAGTCGGCATGTGGGCTTCTGCGACAGGTAAGTCTGGTGAACCAGACGAAGAAGATGTAGATGGTGGGTTGTCATCTGGTTGTCGGGAAGATGAAGCCATAATTTCAGAAGAAATCTTAAGGAAAGCTTGAGAGAGTAGGGTTTCTGAAATTGAATGATCGTAAAAGGTTTTTCCGTCGAAAAGGCATCGGGTATTTATACCCAAGTCCATGCAGGATCAGACGATCAAGATTGACGCTCAGCAAGCGGGGATCGACGTTCATCAGCAAGCCCGGTTTCCTGTGCGACGTGCGCGGTCGTGCTGACGTGGGCTACGTCGTGTAGCTGACGTGGCGCTCAGCGATTGGTGGCAACCAAACGTCGGACTGCGCAGACGCTGTGCGCATTAAATGTGGCATTAAATGCCGCATTAAATTCTGAGAGCTGTACACGCTACTTGGATTTGAACAATCCCGCCTTTTCTGAGACAGCTGGCAAGACTGGTCATCAGTAGCACATACCAGTTGCATACTTCCCCCTAACTGGTTGGCCTCTTCATCAGTTAGCAACTGATACCACTTGCTGATAGTACTTGCTGCTGGCAGACTTCCATCAGTTATCAGCTGGCAACTGGAAAGATGGAAAATTGAGCGCTTGGACTCAATTTTATTCCGCATAATCTTCTCTTCTCTAGGAATTGGGAGCTGGGACCCAATTTCGCTTCAACTGATGGCCTATGCTGGCAAGATTCCGCAGTAGACACCATTTGTTAGATAGAGATACCACTTAAATGAAAACAACTAAGAGCTTGGACTTAGTCGTAATCAGCGTCCTCCAGAAGATCAAGAACAGAATGAGAGCTGGGACTCATTCTTCCTCATCATTTGGGCTCACATCAATCTCCATAAGACCGAGTTTGATGCACAACTCCTTAAATCTTGCTTCTGGCAGTGGCTTGGTGAAGATGTCAGCCAGTTGATCTTCAGTTCTGATATAGTCCACGCTGACATCCTTCTTCTCGACATGATCACGAATGAAGTGATGTCGAATATCTATGTGCTTGGTTCTGGAGTGATGAACCGGATTCTTCGTGATGCACATAGCACTGTTGTTGTCGCAATAGATTGGAACACATCCAGTGTCCACTTCATAATCCTCCAGTTGTTGCTTGATCCAAATTATTTGAGCACAGCAACTGGCAGCGGCAACATATTCAGCCTCAGTGTTAGATGTAGCAACTGAGTGCTGCTTCTTGCTAAACCAACTGATTAGCTTGTGTCCTAGAAACTGACACGTACCACTGGTACTCTTTCGGTCAATACGGCATCCAGCGAAGTCTGAATCTGAATATCCAATGAGTGTAAGCTCATCATTCTTGGGATACCATATTCCGAGAGATTCAGTCCCCTTCAGATATTTCACTATCCTCTTGGCAGCTTCCATGTGTGACCTTTTCGGATTGGCTTGAAATCTGGCACACACTCCGACTGAATAAGAAATGTCGGGTCTGCTGGCTGTGAGATAGAGAAGTGATCCAATGATTCCTCGGTAAATGGTAGGATCAACTGATTCACCTTGCTCATCAAGAAATATTTGACAACTGGTGCTCATAGGTATTCTGAGGGACTTAGTTTTCTCTGGGCAATATTTCTGGATTAAGTCCTTCGTATACTTCCGCTGGCTGATAAAAATTCCATCAGCTGACTGCTGGACCTGGAGTCCTAGGAAGTATGTTAACTTGCCCATCATACTCATCTGAAATGATGTCTGCATCAGTTGAGAAAACTTCTCGCAGAGAGTTATATTCCTTGATCCGAATATGATGTCATCTACATAGATCTGCACCATTAGCATGTCACCACCATCCTTGAGAAGAAAGAGAGTCCTATCAATCTTCCCTTTCCGAAATCCATTGCTGGTGAGGAATTGTGACAGCGTTTCGTACCAAGCCCTGGGCGCCTGTTTCAATCCATACAGGGCCTTTCTCAGCTTGTACACCTTGGTGCCAACTTCAAAGCCTGGAGGTTGCTCGACATATACCTCCTCTTTTAGCTCGCCATTCAGGAAGGCGCTCTTCACATCCATCTGGAACACTGTGAAGCCGTGATACGCTGCATAAGCAAGGAACAGTCGTATCGCCTCCATTCTGGCAACTGGTGCGAAGGTCTCATCGAAATCGATCCCTTCACACTGCCTGTAACCTTTGGCGACTAATCGAGCTTTGTTTCTGACCACGGTGCCATTCTCATCTCGCTTGTTCTTGAAAACCCACTTGGTGCCAATCACTGACTGATGTGATGGTCTCTCCACCAAGTCCCAAACGTTATTGCGAGTGAATTCTGCAAGCTCCTCTTGCATGGCATTGATCCAATCGGCAGATTCGAGCGCCACTCCTATGGAAGTGGGTTCCATTTGAGAGATAAAACAACTCAGGAGCGCACTGCCGTGTCGAGTCTGGACAGAACCTTCCGGATCACCGAGAATAGCATCAGTTGGGTGATCCCTCAGCCATTTGGGAGGACCAGCGACTGCTGGTGCCGGCTGTGAAACAGGTTCATCTGTCCTGACGACTGGTGCTTCCACATTTCCACCAGTCGGGGCTGCAACATCAGCTGGTGCTGGACCTTCACCAGTTGGAACAACTTCATCAGCATCACCTTCTGACTGGTTGTCTGAACCTCTACCAACGTTGTCAGCATCAGCTGGAACATCCACTCCAGCTGGTCCATCATTGTCTTCTTCTTCAAAAAGGCCAGTAGGGATTCCCCCTAGATTGTTGCTTGGATTACTCAGAGAGATAGAGTGAAAGGTCTCAGCAAGGTCATTTGCATCACCGACCCTCTCAGGTTGCTGATGGGCACCTGAGGGAACTGGTTGTGAAGATGATCCATTCATAGGTCTAGTCGAACCAGTTGGTTGAGCATCGGAAGAATTCCTGCCCAACTGGTTGCTGACATCCTCGACCTCAGGAACATCTTCAGCCAGTTGGCGTAAGGTCCTGCGCACTAAAGTAGCTTCATCAAAAACAACATTGCATGTTATTTCCACAAGCTGGGTAGTCTTGTTAAATACTCTATAGCCCTTGTGAGAGGGATGTCCATATCCGACAAACACACCCTCATCAGCCTTAGGCGAGAAAGCATTTAACTTCGACTTCCCATTATTATGGATATAACATGGTGAACCGAATGCACGAAGATGAGCTATAGAAGGCTTACGACCAAA
>JAPKLW010008156.1:1508-13814 GCA_026898455.1 Plectranthus barbatus | reverse complement strand
ACTTAGTCGTAATCAGCGTCCTTCAGAAGATCAAGAACAGAATGAGAGCTGGGACTCATTCTTCCTCAACACTTGGGCTCACATCAATCTCCAAAAGACCGAGTTTGATGCACAACTCCTTGAATCTTGCTTCTGGAAGGGGTTTAGTGAAGATGTCAGCCAGTTGATCTTCAGTTCTGATGTAGTCCACGCTGACATCCTTCTTCACGTATGAAGTGATGTCGAATATCTATGTGCTTGGTTCTAGAATGGTGAACCGGATTCTTCGTGATGCACATAGCACTGTTGTTGTCGCAATAGATTGGAACACAGCCAGTGTCCACTTCATAATCCTCCAGTTGTTGCTTGATCCAAATAATTTGAGCACAGCAACTGGCAGCGGCAACATATTCAGCTTCAGTGGTAGATGTAGCAACTGAGTGCTGCTTCTTGCTAAACCAACTGATTAGCTTGTGTCCTAGAAACTGACACGTACCACTGGTACTCTTTCGGTCAATACGGCATCCAGCAAAATCTGAATCTGAATATCCAATGAGTGTGAGCTCATCATTTCTGGGATACCATATTCCAAGAGATTCAGTCCCCTTCAGATATTTTACTATCCTCTTTGCAGCTTCCATGTGTGACCTTTTCGGATTGGCTTGAAATCTGGCACACACTCCGACTGAGTACGAGATGTCGGGTCTGCTGGCTGTGAGATAGAGAAGTGATCCAATGATTCCTCGGTAGATGGTAGGATCAACTGATTCACCTTGCTCATCAAGAAATATTTGACAACTGGTGCTCATAGGTATTCTGAGGGACTTAGTTTTCTCTGGGCAATACTTCTGAATTAACTCCTTCGTATACTTCCGCTGGCTGATAAAAATTCCATCAGCTGACTGCTGGACCTGGAGTCCGAGAAAGTATGTTAACTTGCCCATCATACTCATCTGAAATGATGTCTGCATCAGTTGAGAAAACTTCTCGCAGAGAGTTATATTCCTTGATCCGAATATGATGTCATCTACATAGATCTGCACCATTAGCATGTCACCACCATCCTTGAGAAGAAAGAGAGTCCTATCAATCTTCCCTTTCCGAAATCCATTGCTGGTGAGGAATTGTGACAGCGTTTCGTACCAAGCCCTGGGCGCCTGTTTCAATCCATACAGGGCCTTTCTCAGCTTGTACACTTTGGTGCTTATCTCAAAGCCTGGAGGTTGCTCGACATAAACCTCCTCTTTTAGCTCGCCATTCAGGAAGGCGCTCTTCACGTCCATCTGGAACACCGTGAAGCCGTGATACGCTGCATAAGCAAGGAACAGCCGTATCGCCTCCATTCTTGCAACTGGTGCGAAGGTCTCATCAAAGTCGATGCCTTCACACTGCCTGTAACCTTTGGCGACTAAACGAGCTTTGTTTCTGACCACGGTGCCAGTTTCATCTCGCTTATTCTAGAAAACCCACTTGGTGCCAATCACTGACTGATGTGATGGTCTCTCCACCAAGTCCCAAACATTGTTGCGAGTGAATTCAGCAAGCTCTTCTTGCATGGCATTAATCCAATCAGCAGATTCTAGCGCAACTCCTATGGAAGTAGGTTCCATTTGAGAAATAAAACAACTCAGGAGCGCACTGCCGTGTCGAGTCTTAACTGAACCTTCCGGATCACCGAGAATAGCATCGGTTGGGTGATCCCTCAGCCATTTGGGAGGACCAGCGACTGCTGGTGCCGGCTGTGAAATAGGTTCATCTGTCCTGATAACTGGTGCTTCCATATTTTCACCAGTCGGAGCTGGAACTGCAACTGGTAGTTGACCTTCACCAGTTGGAACTGGAATTGCAACTGGTGGTTGACCACCAGTCGGAACTTCTTCATCAGCTCCACTGTCTGACTGACTTCCCGAACCTTCACCAACGATGTCAGTATCTGCTGGTACCTCCATTCCAGCTGGTTCATCGTTGTCTTCTGGCTCAAAGAATCCAGTCGGAATTCCCCCTTGATTTTTGCTAGATCCACTCAGGGAGATTGAGTGTAAGGTCTCAGCAAGGTCATTTGCATCACCGACCCTCTCAGGTTGCTGATGGGCACCTGAGGTAACTGGTTGAGAAGATGATCCATTCATAGGTCTAGTCGAACCAGTTGGTTGAGCATCGGAAGAATTCCTGCCCAACTGGTCGCTGACATCCTCGACCTCAGGAACATCTTCAGCCAGTTGGCGTAAGGTCCTGCGCACTAAAGTAGCTTCATCAAAAACAACATTGCATGTTATTTCCACAAGCTGGGTAGTCTTGTTAAATACTCTATAGCCCTTGTGAGAGGGATGTCCATATCCGACAAACACACCCTCATCAGCCTTAGGCGAGAAAGCATTTAACTTCGACTTCCCATTATTATGGATATAACATGGTGAACCGAATGCACGAAGATGAGCTATAGAAGGCTTACGACCAAAATACACTTCGTAGGGAGTTTTCTGGAGTCTGTCGTTGATCCCGCTTCTATTCTGAGTGTAGCAGGCAGTCACCAACGCTTCTCCCCAGAAACTCTGTCCCAAGCCGGACTCAGCCAGCATGGACCGGACCGCTTCTTTCAGCGTCCTGTTCCTACGTTCTGCCAGTCCATTCTGCTGTGGTTGCCTTGGAGTAGATCTCTCATGTTTGATCCCGGCCTCCGCGCAAAAATCCATCAGCAGACTGTTGCAGAATTCAGTCCCATTGTCTGATCGAATTCGCTTTACCACAGCTTCTCTCTGTTTCTGTGCTTGGATGATCAACTCTGGAAGAATGATCTTCACCTCATCCTTGGTTCTGAGAAGCTTTACCCATGTGTAGCGCGAGTAGTCATCGACTACCACCAGCGAATATCGTCTTCCTCCAATGGTTTGCGGTGTTACTGGTCCAAACAGGTCCATGTGTAACAACTCGAGTACCTGACTGGTACTGGGGCAGACTGGCGACTGGTTCTTGAAGGACTTCCTAGTTTGTTTGCCTTGCTGGCAAGCTTTGCAAATTCCTTCCTTCTTGAACCCGCCCTTGGGAAGACCATCTACAAGATCATGCTTGGTTAGATAATTAATAGTTTTGAAATTTAGATGACTTAACCTTTTGTGCCACAGCCAGTTAGTTTCCATGGAACTGGTGGCTACAAAGCATGTATCAGTCTTCCCGCTTTGCCAGTCAACAACATAGAGACCTCCTTTCCTGACACCTTTCAGCTTGGTCTCGCCAGACTCTTCATTCTTGATCTGGCACCCTGATTTGTCAAACACAATGGTATAACCATTGTCGCACAGCTGACTGATGCTCAGGAGGTTGTGCTTCAGATTGGTGACAAGGGATACATTCACAATTCTGACATCATCCTTCTCGATGCAGCCCTTGCTAATAACTCTGCCCTTGGAGTTGTCACCAAAAATAACTGGAGGTCCTCTGACCTTGGTGAGCTCAGAAAATAAGAACTCCTCACCAGTCATATGAGCCGAGCAACCACTATCTATGATCCACTCGCTCGATCTCTGAAGCTGTGTTGCATGATCCTGTTCCTGCAAGAAAATGAAATTATTTAGGTCCCCGATCATCAGCGGGTCCTGCAGGGTTAGATCTCTGGATCATTCCTTTTGGAATCCAGACTTGAGTAATCTTCAGCTCGGTGTTACCCTTGCTGACATCACTTCTGGCCTTTCCCTTCCTTTTAAAATAATGCATGGATTTGCTTTTGGAAGGTGTGGCTGTGTGTGCGGTTCCTCTGGAAGTATTCTTCCTCCGAGGGTGTCGGAAATTTCTTTCCGACCGCCTGTGTTGCCTTGGTGGTCTCTGGAATTGTGGACCACGATGATTAGCCTTCCCAGCCCTTGAGAAAAGGTTTTGATTGGGCTCAGGCCTCCGATAGGTGTTCCTCCTATCGGGAAATATCCTTCTCTCAGTATTCCGCTGAGATTTGGATCCCTTGTAAGCATGCTGGCAACTGGCATACTTGTAAGGTTGGGCGTGGAATCTCTGGACAGCTGGTGCTGGCTGTCGGATTCCACTGGCAGCTGACGCTGACTTCCTTGCCTTAGAATATTTCGGCTTAGTCTGCGTCTTCGGGTATGCTGGCGTCCTGTCAGCAGAGGATCTTGCCAGTTGAGGATTTTGTCGTGATGACTCACCTATGTATCTGGTCTTATTATTCCTGTGCTGATCAGCCATTCGGGACTGACTGGTATTACCAGCTGGTGCTGATGCATTTACCAGTTTGCCCTTACCCTTATGAGCTGAGAGTTTGGGTTGGTTTTTGCTCAAATCCTTTGTAAATCCCAACCCAGACTTATCAGAAGGCTTTCTCCAATGACTTAGAGCTGCTTCCAAGTCTTTTGAGCCTTTATTTAGAAAATTTATTCTATTTTCTTGCTCCAGAACGAGATTGTGAAAATTATCTCGCTCAGTTTTTGTAATTTGAAAATTTTGGAGCAACTCAAAGTGAGTCTTTTTCAAAGTGGCTAGCTCTTCACTGACTGACCTCGATTTTTCAATCTCCTTGGTCAAAATAGAAACTTGATCTTTCAGCGAAGTATTTTCGCCAGCCAAGACATTCTTTATTTCATAAAATTTTAAAAATTCTTTTTGAAGAATGTCTATAGTGACAGCTTCTGAGTCGGAGCAACGCGACTCAGAATCGTCTAAACTGATAGAAGGCATGATATGCATTGGGGAAGCTGATGGTTGTACCTGATCATCAGCTGCAAGTGCCTCTTCACTGTCAGCACTTCCTTCAGTTGATTCCTCGCCAAAGGCTGCCATGAGTGCCAGTAGAGCTTCCTCTTCTGACTCCTCGTCTGACGCATACTCCCCATCATCATGGTCGGGTATGTCAGGCACTTCAGTCCTGGTCAGCATAGCCTTGGCAACGGCCTTGGAGGCGCGCTCTTCAAAGAGCTTCTTTAGCCTTTCCCTCTCATTTTTGTCCACCTGTGGACATTCAAACTTTAAATGATCAGGGGATTGGCACTGGTAGCAAGCACGGGGAGCTCTCTTGACGAATTTTCCGTCAGTTGAGCTCAGAGATACTCCCTGCTTTGACTTGGCTTTCTCCAGAAGGACAGCCAGTCGTTTCATCTGCTGCTCAAGGTCAGCGATAGAGCCCTCGCTGTCTTTTGAGTTAGATCCCGATGTGGCTGGGATCTCTTTCTGCTGGTTGTGCTGGGCAGCAGGTCTGTCAGCATGGAAGGGCTTCTTGTGCTTCCATTTGAAGTCCTTCTTGACAAAATAAGCTTCGTCTTGAGCTTTGATGCTGGGGGACCCCATGTTCCTGATGGCCTCATTCTTGTTTACCATCTGGATATCCCACTCGTGTGCCTGCAATTGAGCAAATAACTCCTTGGGAGTCATCTTGGACAAGTCCTTCTCCTTCAGAGCTGTGGTCTTCACGAACCAGTCCTCCTTGGGCATCTTGGACAGGATCTTGGCATTAAGATCTTCATTTGAGCACTTCCTGTCCAGGGACTTTAGCTCGCTGACGATGGCGTTGAATCTCGCCTCCATCTCCTTGATGGTTTCTCCAGGCAGCATCTGGAAGGACTCATACTTGTCCACCGCAACCTGCAATTTGTTGCGTTTCATTTGATCAGTTTCTTGACATAGACTATCAAGATAATCCCATACTCCCTTGGCATTGTCAAACTGGAGGGCTTCCTCCATCAGCGACTCTGGAAGAGAAGCCAGGATCAACTCGTGAGCAATGGAATCCAACTGATTCCGCTTCCTGTCCTCAGCATTCCATTCGCCTTGAGGCTTTGGGATCACAGCAGCTGGACGATCTCCTAGCTGGTGCTGTATCATGGTGATCTCGATTGGCCCTTTCTCCAGCACATCTTTCATTTCTGGATGGATGCTCTTCAGAGAAATGAGCGACCTCTTTCGCCATATATCATGCTTCACAGTCTTGTAGTCGAGTAGCCTCGGAGTATTCATCTTGATGTACCTGAGCTAATCAAACAGACAAACAAATAGAGCGCAAGGAAACGTGGATCTCGGTCCTAAGCGACTCAGAAACAATCGGTCTATAAGAACCGACTGCTCTGATACCACTTGTTGGTCCCGGATTATCAGGGTATAACTTAGCAGCGGAAAATATGGTTAATCGTTTCTTGCACTCTGCTGGTTACTCAGCTGACTGGGACCTTGTCAGCTGGTAAGTCAACTTGCACTCTGCGTACTCAGCTGACTGGCGACTGGCTCGTCAGCTGGTAGCTCAAGACTTAGAATATTTTTAGCCTTGTTTGCACAGTTATATCAGTTTTCAGATATACACCATCACTTGGGTGCTGGGTTTTAAATCAGTATGAAATGCAGAAAACTGATAAAAGACAAAGGATTTATAGTGGTTCGATCAACTGATCTACGTCCACTCTCCAGTCGTAGCACTGGAAATTTCACTAAGAGTAATCGGGTACAAGCGTCCTACGATCTATCTCTAGCTGGTGAATGCCTCGTCCACCAGTTCACTAGATCAACCGCTCCCGGCCTTGTCCTTCTTCAACTCTGATCAGCTGGTGGAGTGCGAGCACGTCACTTCAACCTCCACAGCTTCACTGGGTGTTTAGTTCTCCCAAGAACGTATCTTCTCAATACGGCAAAAGCCCGTAATAACTCAAGTGCTGGCTGGCACAAGAGCTGCTGTGAACTTCCTCGGAGGAGAAAGAACACCAAAGAGATCTGTAACTTACAAGCTGGAAGCTTGAAGTCTCGTGTTTGATAAATCAACACACGGATAGCCTTTAGAAAGGCCTCGAAAGTGTTCTGCTTGCTTGCAATAAAGTTTCTGACTTTCGGTAGTTGAGCAAGAGAGAAGAGTATTGAATGTTGATGGATCCCAGGTATTTATAGCCGAGGGATCCGATTCAAATCTTCTAGCCGTTTGGACACATCCGAAAAAGGTCTCTGTCCTCGCATGTCCTTCAGACGGCGGCAGGTAGGAATTTCCGGAAAGTGCCATGCTTTTGTCCACTTTATCTGACATTGATCTCTTTATGTCAGAACGGCACTATTCGTCAGTACGAGGAATCGGAACTGGTGTCTTGAACTGATAGACTTTAAGGTATCCTCCCTTAAAGTCATACTCTGTCAGTTAATTCCTCGACAAATCTTCTTTTTGTCTCTAAGACTCTGGGAGAGAGAATCTGGAATTCTGCTGGTAACATCCGACTGGTAGATCATTCTGGTGATCTTGTGCTGGCAGTCTCTGCTGGTGACTTTGCGCTGGCACAATCTAAGTCTACCAATATGTCTGATGTTAACCCTTTCTTGGAATCTCCCATGACTGGTGGCTTCACCGCTGGTGAATAGTGTCAGTGAGAACACGTATTCTGCTGGTAGGATTTGTCAGCCACCTGCTGGTGAAATCCTTCCCAACTGGTGAACAGTAGCCAGTCATTAGCTCTTTCTCATGCTGATGAACAGTGTCAGCACGAGTTTTTGTCAGCCGCCTTCTGATGAGACTTTTCCAACTGGTGAACAGTAACCAGTGGTAAGTACTTCTCATGCTGGTGAACAGTGCCAGCATGAGTCTTGATCAGCTGCGACTTACAACTCAAAAGACCTAAACAGGACTTTACATTTGAGAACTAGAGCTATCTAGAGACAACTGACGCTGGTAGGACTTAGGATTTGATCCACCAAAACACCAAAACTAGAATCTAAACAAGTAGCTACTGGGGAAAGGAAACTTAGCCAAATTTCCCAACAATTTCCCCCCTTTTTGGTGCGATCAAAGCCTAACCAGCGAGCACTCAGCTGATGAGGAAAGTTACAAATATTTCAGGGTTTTACAAAATAAACCTACCAGATCTAAACCCATGAAATTACTTCCTCACATCAGCTCTAACTAAAATCTTCCCCCTCAAACTAAGAGGGATATTGCTCGTTTAAAATATGAGAATTGAGATCAGAGCAAAAAGATTTAAAGTGTGTGATACGAGTGCTGGTGCTGATTACACTGAAAGTGTAAGTTCAGCTGGTAAGTAAATACTCAGACAATTTGTTGGACAATGAGGAATTGTCATCAACTTGTCAGTAATCAATCCATTTAATATGTTGCAGTTACAAGTACAGGATAGAAAACTGACTAGTCTAGAGATACAAATACTTACAACAAAATGAAGAAACAAGATTATGGCTGAGAAGATGATCCTGGTGATTGAGTTCTGCTTGTGAGCGACCTCAGGATCTCAGTGAGCGCTGCCATATCTTGTCTGCTCTTCTCCCTTTCCTCAGCAGCAATCCTCCTCTCCTCTTCAGCAAGACGAGCTCTCTCTGCCTCAGCACGTGCTCGCGTACTTTCCCCCTCTTGGATCCGCGCCAAAAAGGAGGACACTCCAGCGGTGACTGACTCCATCTGTTGAGCAATTTCAGATCGGAAGCTGGCGAAGCGCTGGTCCATCCTGGCATCGATGAGTGCAAGAAGCTGCGCAGGAGGATGGATCTCGGAGATTGGCTGCGCTGAAACTTCAAGGGAAGAGGAAGGTACATCAGTTGCGGAAGGAGCCATAGCTGGTTCGGATTCAGCTGATATCTCCATCGGGGCTGGCTCCTCCGCTGGCACTGCAGCTGCAGCTGGTTCCTCTGCTGGTACATCAGCTGCTGCTGACTCCTCTACTGGTACATCAGCTGCTGGCTCCACTACTTGGACATCAGCTGCTGGCTCCACTACAGGCACTGCTGCTGGAGCTGGCTGGACTTGTTCAAAAATGGGTGGGGCTATGAATTCCACCACTTGCCAGTCCATAGAATCAGGGACGAGATCGCCCGAGACAATAGGAACAGGGGGGACGGCAAGGGTCAGCCACAAACCACGAGAGGGATCCTCCTCTACTAAGTGATCCACCAGCAGAGCGCTGGCAGCCATGTCGAACAAGATACCATGGTAGGGAGGGATCCTCGGGAGGGTAACCAGCACTTTGAGGCGACGGAGCGCGTACGTCAGCTGGTACCCCCGACTGGTGACTCGAAACTGGAGGAAAGGTAACTTGACCTTTTTCAGTGGCGGGAGGCCGGAGCTTCCAGTCAGCTGCCTATACTCAGCGATTTGCAGCAAGCGGCGCTTGATCCTCCTTGTAGACAGCTGCTGGGGGCAATCAGGATCAGTGCCCATGAAGGCATGAGCCCACTCCTCCTCCGCTCTCCAGTAGCCAAGACCCAGCCTGGCATAGAGGACCGCCCGCTTCTCCACTGTCAGCAGGCGCTGGCATCGGTCGAAAATCCGCCACCTCCGGAACTCCAGACATAGTTCCGGATCCACCCTCCAGAGTCTTCGGTAGCTGGATATCATTTCGTCATTGACGGCATTTTCCACCTCCGTCGTGATGTTCTCCGCATACTCATAGAGAGTGGAATTGTAGTATTCCACTGGCTGCAGGGGCAGGCACCAGTCAAAGATTCTTGAGGCATATACCGACTGGTGGGGGAGTCCGCTGAAGGGGATGATGTTGAATGCTGAAGGCTCAGGCACTCGTGAATTTAGAAACGCCATTGCCCCGCGGTGCTCCCACCGATGTACCCCTGTCACTCGCGACTGGAATGTCTCCTCATCAACCAGTTGATGCTCTTGGATGCAGAGCATGTAAGGTCGCCTTTCAGTACGTGCACGCCTAGCTGGTGATGAAGAGGATGCTGCTGGTTACCCGGAAGATGATGTCGAGGCATCTGTAGATCGGGGGCGACTGGCAGGACGACGAGCCTTATCATCAATGTCTGGGAACAGATCCCTTGGCTCCATCCTCTGCACCATGGAGTAATGTGTTACCTCCTCAGCTGGCTCCTGCTCTGGCTCCTCAGCCCTTGGCTCCTCTGCATCCTCAGAGTCTGAGCTCATGTCTGAAAAACTCGCCAGTTTTACCGGGGTGGTCGCCCGCTCCTCAACTCCTCCACTGGCACCCCCTTGCGCGGCCAGTGGGTCTTCTTCACCTCCACCACCCCCTCGCGCTGGTGGAGGGACTTCAGCGGCCTCCTCCTCCTGGTACTTATCCACAAGGGATAGTACATCCTCATCAGCGCCCATCACCAGCAGGCGAGTAAAGGATTCATCGGATAAGATCTCGCCTGGAGCTGGTGCTGGTGGCCTGGCACTTGTAGTTGGGGCAACTTCCCATTTGCCTTTAGCCACCTGGTGCACCTGCTCCGCCAGTTGCGCCTGACGTCTGGCTTCATGCTCAGCCTGCACCTGTGCAAAGGCTTCATCGCGGGCTGCCAGCTCAGCCTCTCTTTTACGCTGGTCGGCCAAGGCCTTCAGCCTTGCCTGGGCCTGTTTCTTCCTTACAAGAGAAGCTTGTTGCTCCTTCTTCGCCTGCTCCACCAGCTTCTGAGCTCTGGTCTGAACCCTCTTTCGCTTACGGGTCATCCTCTCCAGCGTCTCTTCCTCAGTCAGTCCCAGAATGGACTTCTTGACTGGGATGGAGATCTTCCCAGACTCAGGGTCATATGCAACAGCTGACGGTGGCTGCTGGTGCTGGGAAGTCTTAGGCTTCTTGTGGGATGGCTTCTTGGTGACTGGTACAAGTTGTACGTCCCGTGGGTGGATACCAGTCGCCTCAGCCACCGCGCTTTCCATGGTGTCGAAGAGAGACTCCGTCTCCAGCTTCCTCTTTAATTCTGCCCTTGCCTCTGCTGTCAGCGGGAGAGCCACAGCTGGCACTTGCTCCCCCAGGTCTTCTGAGTCCTCCTCAGAAACGACCTCCGCAGGGTCCACTGCTGACTTCCCTTCAGCCTGCGTGGCTTCTTGTAATCTGGGCGAGGCAGCTTCACCTTCGTGGCTGGTATGAAATCAGAACCAACCAGCTGTTCCCCCTGATCCACGCCATCACCCAATTCCATCTCCAGGATGTGGCTGATCCTCAGCCCGAAGGATACGGCGTGAGCAAACCTGCCTTCAGTCGGAACAGAGATGTTTCTGTCTACATTTTCCAGCAACCGGCCGAAGAAGAATTCAGCCCAGTTGCCCTCAATCCCGTCGACAAGCGCACACATCACTGAAAACTTGCGCAGGCTCAGCTCAGCGTACGATCCGACCTCACATTGCAGCATGCGCACCACAATGTCACACACCATCTGCCAATATTCTTCCATTTCTGACTTCCTCATTCCAGTACGGAAGACGGTGACTTCTGGCTTCTTCCACTGTGCCCACCTCCTCCGGAATTCCACTGTATTATCCTGATGATACGTGGCCACTTCCTCTCCTTTATTCCTCAGTCCGAAGAGATTGGCGAGGTATTCCGCGGTGACGGTGATCAGGTGGCCGAAAACTGAAGTGGTGAACGACTTCCTGTCGTCAGCAATGACCGCCCTAGCATAGAACTCCGCAACCATATGAGGGTGGAAGGTCGTGGGCGTCGCCGTGAGGTACTGACGGAGCTGTTCTCGATCAATCATCTCCATCAGCTCCTCCCCGAAATTTTTCAGAGCCAATTTCTCATTCAAAATTTTCTCTTTTTGGACTTGAGCAGTCCTTATCTGCGCGTTAGAGAGCTGTCGCCTGGTCGCCGGCCTGTTCAACTGAACCAGTCGGGCGAACGGATAGGTGTAATCGATATCTTCGATCTTCACTATGCCAGTATACGTAGGCATATGAGCTTCAGCTACTGGTAGGTCTGGTGAACCAGACGAGGATGATGTAGATGTAGATGGAGGGTTATCAGCTGTAGGTCGAGAGGATGATGCCATGACTTCAGAAAAATTTCAAGTTTCAGAAAATCTCAAGGGAAGATGAGAGAATTTTGAAAGATATTAGGGTTCTGAAAGTAGGGAAACATAAAGGTTAACCCGAAGGAAGTGATCGGGTATTTATACTCGGGCCATGCAGGATCAGATGTCCAGGATCAACACTCAGCACGCGAGGATCGACGGTCATCAGCAGGCCCGGTTCCCTGTGGTGACGTGCGCGATCGTGCTGACGGGCGCCACGACGTGGAGTTGACGTGGCACGCAGCGATTGGTGTCAACCAAGCGTCGGACTGCGTAGACACTGTGCACATTAAATGTGGCATTAAATGCCGCATTAAATTCTGAGAGATCTACACGCTAGTCGGATTTGAACAATCCCGCCTTTTCTGCGACAGCTGGCATAACTGGTCATCAGTAGCATATGCCAGTTGAACACTTCCCCCTGTCAGCATGGCCTCCTTACCAGTTGACAACTGGTACTTACGACTGGCTCCCGAGTACTTGGATAAATTGAGAGCTGGGACTCAATTTCATCAGTCGTAGGAAATTCGCCAGTTGTCTGCTGACAACTTGAAAGATTGAAAGAATTGAGAGCTTGGACTCAATTCACTCCGCATAATCTTCTCT
>JAPKLW010008154.1:0-12532 GCA_026898455.1 Plectranthus barbatus | reverse complement strand
CCCCCCCCCCCCCCCGAGGCTTTTCATTTCACAACACATTTTTTTTTCTTTTTTCTTTTTCTTTTTTTTTCTTTTTCTTCTCTTCTTTTTTTTTTCAAATGCACCATCATTCATTCATTTTGTCGGTGCCTCTTTTCCCAAACACTTGCACCAAAATTTTGTAGGTGCTCATTTTTCTAGGATTCAAACCAATCCTTTATTCCATATCTTTCATGCCTCAACATTTCCCATCAATACACATTCAATTAATTCCCAACCTAACTCTCATCACCGTATTCACCCTCATACACTCTTTCCCCCCAAACTTGGTCCTAATCATATCAAAGAAGATTCACCAAATAAGCTCAATCACGGGGGTCAAAGATAAGAAAGGCAAAATTATGATACAAACCACCTTATACTCCCGGTGTGAAAGGTAGGACTAAGAAACGATGGCCTAAGATCATTTTCTAGTTACACACTCATGCCAATAGATAGAGAACGGATGCAAGTTCTAGATCTCGTACTCTCAATCTTGCCACTCACAATCGAAATAGATATGACAATATCATGGCTCAATCCTCACAGCTTTTTATCAAGTCCTATGCATTAACCACATACAAAACTCGGCAATGCAAAAGTTAAACTTAAAGCATGCTTTGAAAATCAGATTCCGCCCTTTCATAAGTTGAGGTAAACATCAAACTCCACTAAGTAAATCATGATGAAATCTCAAGCCTGATTTGGGTTCATCACACACACACAAGCACACACAATCCTAACAACAATCTACATGCCATAAACAAATGTGATGAAACTAAATGGTAGGAGAAAATGATAGAAAACGTTACCCATCAGTAGGTACGATCACCGCTCTCCAGTCCTTATTTGCACCTACTACAAATCAACACAAACACCACCAAACTATTGAGCATAAACAAGCCAATTAAGTTCTCATTTCCACCATCTTCCACAAACCAAACATCAACAAAAATAAGACAATATCCACTAGTTCCACCATTCATACCAAACCATAACACATCCACATACCAAAACCAAATAGAAAGGATTAAACACATGCAAGCTTGCCAAAATATTCCATCAACACATCATATTAATCCATCAAAATCATCATCCAAATCCATATCCAACATCCATAACCAAAGTAAAGGTAAATCAATATCATTATACAACCCAATCGAAGATCCAAATTCATTGTTCAATACTAAACTAAACTAACACTAGAAAGCATAGTAAAGATAAAGAGATAGAGGAGAGAATGAACCAGAGCACCGACTACCGGCACTTCCCCCCAAACTTAGTCAAGTTAGACTAAGTTTGCAAAAAGGTAGGCGGTGCGTCATTGCTCAACCCTATCCTGCTGCTGCAGCTGCTGGCGTTCCCGGCGAGATTGGTATGGAATGGGGACCCGGCGCTGAAGCTCACGGACATCCTCCTGAATAGAATCCACTCTCTGATCAAGGCCGTCAAAGCGAGAAGTCATAGAAGTATCAAGTCCCTGCAAAGATGAAGATAAGGAATCTATAGAGGCATTAGTTTGCTGCAAAATCAAAAACATCTGCTGCTGCCAATCTGCCATCGGAGTCTGCTGGGCCTACGGAGGTGCACGGGTGCTCGGACCGGCCTCCCGCAACTGTTGATGCTCTGCCTCAGAAAGATGCCGGAGGCTCGTGAAAGATCCATCAGGAGATAACACTCCGACCACATCCTTGTGCTCCTCGGTATCCAGCAACCAATTGGATCTATCAGACAGATCCGCCACTGTTGTCCACTCCGGTCGGGGCATCTTTATAGCTAAATTCCCAAATTTATAATAGAATGAACCCCTATGCCGGGGAACCACAAACCGTCCAGCTAACAAAGAATTTGAATCCAAGAAGACAGCTGGAGCAGAAGCACCTGACAGGTCTACACAAATATCCTCAAAGATAGAGGTTAACATTCCACAACTAAAAGTTCGGGTGTTGGTATTAGTAGCCCGACTCCATGCATCCATCAACATCGCCCCCAAAGAAAATTTAATACCATTCATAAGAGCATACAACATATAAAGTTGAGTAGTGATCACATTACTCGACTCATACCGCCCGCACACAGAACCAACAACAAACTTATGAATATAACGAATAACTGGATTCCTAATTGCCGTAGCTCTACACTCCTTAATATTGAATTTCCTATCAAGTGCAATACCAGCAATCTCCTCCCAAAATTCCCCCAAATTAACATTCTCATGCAGAAATACCGAATCAGGATCACAACCAAAAATTTCATCAATCTTGGCCCGTTGATAGAAATATTCCGTACCTTGGAGTTTAAATTTCATGGATAACGGTAATCCGCCGGCCCCTTTCATGATGGTAACTGATACGTGCGTAAAATGACCTATATTTTTATGTGTGCACATGCTTGTTTGTGGCTATTTTACTCCCGTATCATATGTTTTTGTCATACTTTGGTTGTATTTTCGTGTTTTGTGTGTTTGATTTGTGTAGAATAGGTTTTGGGCATAAACGAGCACTTTTAGTGGAGTTTTGGAGGAAAATTGCACGTGTTTGGAGTTTGGAGAGCTCGACCAGCCGAGCGGGTGCAGGACCGGCTGAGCAGGGCATTCAGAGGGCTCGACCGTCCGAGCGGGTGCAGGACCGGTCGAGCAGGGTGTTCTGAGGGCTCGACCAGTCGAGCAGGTGCAGGACCGGCCGAGCCAGGCTGACAGAGACCAGGCTCGGTCGAGCAGGTGCAGGATCGGCCGAGCCTGGGCGGTTTTTCCGGTATTGTTGCAGTTTCCAGCTTCGATCGGGCGAGCCATACTTCGACCGGGCGATCCGAGGCCCTGATTGCTTGCCTATAAAAGGGTAAAAGGCAGTTATTTGAAGAACTTTTTGTCATTTTCACATACGTTAGCTAGATTTTTCCCTAGATTCCATTTTTCCATTCCAATTCATCATAATCCTAGAGTATCTAGGAGAGTAATTCATCAATACTTGGAGGTGATTGAAGATTCAAGGTGGTAGATCAAGGCAACCAAATCCAATTTGGGGAAGATTCCTATTTCTACTTTTCAATTTGTAATGAAGTTCATTGAATTCAAACTTGTATTTGTACAATTGAAAGGTATGAAGTTCTAATTCTACTTGGATGTTGATTTGAGTAAGGATGCATGATCATTTGGTTTGAGAATTGCTTGTTTACTTCCATTTGAGAGCTTGAATTGCACTAGAACTTGTTCCTTACCTCCTAGGTGTAGGTAAGAGCCAACTTAGGAGGTAGTTGACGTGAACGCTGCAGCCAATACGCGGGAAGAATCGTCGTGAATAGTGTATATTCATACGATTTTAGTTTCAATCCATGTGCGGTGCTAGGTCGTTGGGCAATAATTGACGAACTATTTGGAGTGGTATAGGGCTTAATAACGTGATGGTTTGCAAGTTCTAGATCATCAACCGTTAGCTCGCCGTGACAAGGGGTTAACGAGTGTAGGGTCGATTGCTCAATCTCCTAGGGATTAAAATGTGTTTACATCAATGATTGACCTAATTTGATTGCATCTACACTCATCTCAACATCCTATCTTCCTAATTTGAGAATTTGTTTGTTTTGGTTTACCAAATTGTGAAGAGTATTGAGTGAATGTTGATTGATTGTTTGATTCATGATTGTAATATGATGTTAGCATAGGTTTACATTGCTTGTCTAGGTGATAAAATAACTACTCAACGATTGATTTTGCCTAGCTATAAGAACTTTGTCGTAGTATCCCGATACTCTAGCAGTCGAAGCAGAGAAGAACCTGGATTTGATATTTTATTCTTTGTGTAGTTGAGAGTTTAATTCGATTGAATTTTTAGCCGCATCAAGTTTTGGCGCCGTTGCCGGGGAACTTTATTTAGTAGGTTGCTAGATATTGGGGGAAAAGTGAAGCTTGCAGGCTAGGCGTTTGTGTTTTTGTGTATGTGAATATTGTTACTAACATTTGTTTGATAATTGTTCTAATTTTGTTTTCTTTTGGATTTTTGTTTTTGTTGGAGACTTGCCTTTGTTGAACTCTTGTAGGTGTCTAACATGGAGAGACTTAATAATGTGCAAAGGCAATTGGAGGAGATTAGAGACCTCATGATGCAAAGACAAAGACCGCGAATGCCTATCCGAAACGTGTATGAAGAAATGTGTGAATGTAGTAACCAATGGCCGGAGGAGGAAAGATCTTCTCAAATGGTGAATGTTGTAAAGGAATCTCATGATGATGATTTGTGGAGGAGACAATTAGAGCTCATGCAAGAAGAAATTAAAGTGTTGAAAAGATCAAGGAAAGAGCGTGAGGAAAGGCAAGAAATAGAGGTGAAGAAAGAAGATGAACCGGCAAGGGAAAGAGAAGTAATACTTCAAGTTGATGAGGTAAAGGAGCCGGCACAAATTTTTGAAAGTATGAAGAAGGATGAGAGTGCAAGTATTGAGATGAAACCCGAGGAAACATTAGGAGAGGGCAGAGAAAATGAGGAAACCGAAGAAATCATTAGTGAAGAGATTATGGGTGTTCATCAAGAAGAGCTCGTGAAGGAAGGCACCGAGGAGACGGAGAAGAACATTGAAGGATGTAGAATTGAGGAGCCTTCACTTGAAGAGATTCCAACAATACCGGCATTGGAACATTTCATAGAAGAGGAAAAGCCGACAATAAGCAAGGACAATGAGGATAGGTTGAAGCGAGGAATATCAACTTGGGAAGTAGGCAAGGTGGAGGAGAGAATGGTGAGTGCATTGGATGAATGGATCAATGAATTTCTTGAAGTGGGGATTAGTATGGAGAATGTCTTAAGGATCACTTCAAAGAAAGAGCACTCATTCGTGCAATTCGAGTTCAACAAGATGATCGATCTTCCTTGGAGAGATGAAAGGGGTGAAAGAAAGCTCGCCTTGGACAAGTTGCTTCCAAGTAAATGCCGATTAAGGAAGAAAGGTGTATTAAAAACCCACACGATTTTTGATAATGGGTGATGTGGTAAGGTCGTCTAGCTACCGACGTTAAGGAAGCGCTTGTTGGGAGGCAACCCAACCAATTTTATTGCTTTTGTTTAATTGCTTTTAGTTGCTTTGATTTTGAATAAATATCTACTTTGTTTGTTTTTGTGTTTGTAGGAGGAGCTACAAGATCGAGAGGAGTGACGATGCACCGTCCACCGTTTTTGCAAACTTAGTCTCACTTGACTAAGTTTGGGGGGATGTGCCGGTAGCCGGTGCCTTGGTTTATTCTTCTCCATCTCCTATCCTTTATCTTGCATTTAGTTTAGTTGTTGGATATTGTCCCTTTATTGGATTTGATTCGATTGGGTTGTACCTATATTGATATTCTACCTTGAATGGATGTTTGGATTTTGTTTCTTTTGATGATATGAATGGATATTTTCATAGGATTGAGTTTGTTGAACATTGGTTTTGATGGTATGTTTGGTGGAGCTAGTGGAAAAATGAATTATTTGTATAGATTTTGGATAGTGGAATGATGGTGGAAAGAGGTTTTGGAAGTGAATATGGTTGAGGATTGTTTGCTTGTGATTGTGGGGAGAATCATTAATGAGTTGGCATGATTGAATACTTTCTATTATGCATGGTTTGTGGTTTGGATTATTGGTTTGGTTTGAATGGTTGTGCTAGTGGATATTATCTCATATCTTTAATTGTTGGTTTGTGGAAAGTTTGGTGGATATGAGAGCTTTATTGGTTTGTTTTATGCTCAATAGTTTGGTGGTGTTTGTGTTGATCTTTGAGTAGGTACAAATAAGATCTTGAAGAGCGGTTTGATCATATGTGCCGATGGGTAACGCTTTCTATCGTTCCTTCTACCAATTAGATTCATTACATTGTGTAATGGCATGTAGATTGTGGTTAGGATGTTGTGTGCTTGTGTGTGTGTGATGAACCCGAACTAGACTTGAGGTTTGAATCATGATTTACTTGGTGAAGTTGGATGTTTATCTCAACCAATGATAGGGCGGAATCTAGTTGTCGAAGCATGTCTTAAGTTTAACTTTTAAATTGCCGAGTTTTGTGTGTGGTTAATGCATAGGACTTGACAAAAAGCTGTGAGGTTTGAGCCACGATATTGTCATATCTATATTGTTTGTGAGTGGCAAGATTGAGAATACGAGATCTAGAACTTGCATCTGTTCTCTATCTATTGGCATGAGTGTGTAACTAGAAAATGATCTTAGGCCATCGATTCTTAGTCCTACCTTTCACACCGGGAGTATAAGGTGGTAGTTATCATAATTTTGCCTTTCATATCTTTGACCCCCGTGATTGAGCTTTATTGGTGAATTTTCCTTGATATAATTAGGATCAAGTTTGGGTGGAAAGAGTGTATGAGGGTGAATACGGTGATGAGAGTTGGGTTGGGAATTGATTGAATGTGTATTGATGGGAAATGTTGAGGCATGAAAGATATGAAATAAGGGATTGTTGTTGATCTTAGAAAAATGAGCACCTACAAAATTTTGGGTGCAAGTGTTTGGGAAAAGAGGCACCGACAAAAATGAACAAATGATGGTGCATTTGAAAAATGATGAAAAAGAAAAGAAAAAAAAAGAAAAAAAAAGTGTGTTGTGAAATGAGAAAGCCTCGGGGTTTGATGTGGTTCGAAAAGAATAAGTTTGGGGGTTTTGGGAAATTGAGAAGTTTAGTCACTTTGGCCCAAAACCACCCACCTTTTAGTTAGCCACGTTACAACCCGTGAAAAGACCTTTTTGATTCTAGAAACTAACTCGTTGTAGTATAGTGGTGAGAATGGATGCAAGCCTATGGAAATCAAGCTCGACATCTTGTGAATGTGTGAATCTCATCATCTCTAAACACGTGAGGGAGTGTCTTCGTTTCTTGTATCCATATTTGATGAGTGGTTCATGTCCTTAGCATTAACCTTGTTACAAAGTTAGGTGATGATCTTGTTTTACTTGAACATGCTAAGATAACTTTGATGAGCTATGAGGTATTGCATGAGGTAGATTAATTACTTTACTTTGTTTTGATTGAGGACAATCAAAGGTTCAAGTTTGGGGGATTATGATACGTGCGTAAAATGACCTAAATTTTGATGTGTGCACATGCTTGTTTGTGGCTATTTTACTCCCGTATCATATGTTTTTGTCGTACTTTGGTTGTGTTTTCGTGTTTTGTGTGTTTGATTTGTGTAGGCTAGATTTTGGGCATAAACGAGCAATTTTGGTGGAGTTTTGGAGGAAAACCGCACGTGTTTGGAGTTTGGAGAGCTCGACCGGCCTAGCGGGTGCAGGACCGGCCAAGCAGGGCATTCAGAGGGCTCGACCGGCCGAGCGGGTGCAGGACCGATCGAGCAGGGTATTCTGAGGGCTCGACCGGTCGAGCAGGTGCAGGACTGGCCGAGCCAGGCCGACAGAGACCAGGCTCGGTAGAGCAGGTGCAGGATCGGCCGAGCCTGGGCGGTTTTTCTAGTTTTGTTGCAGTTTCCAGCTTCGACCGGGCGAGCCATACTTCGACCGGGCGATCCGAGGCCCTGATTGCTTGCCGATAAAAGGGGAAAAGGCAGTTATTTGAAGAACTTTTTGTCATTTTCACATACGTTAGCTAGATTTTTCCCTAGATTCCATTTTTCCATTCTAATTCATCATAATCCTAGAGTATCTAGGAGAGTAATTCATCAATACTTGGAGGAGATTGAAGATTCAAGGTGGTAGATCAAGGCAACCAAATCCAATTTGGGGAAGATTCCTATTTCTACTTTTCAATTTGTAATGAAGTTCATTGAATTCAAACTTGTATTTTTACAATTGAAAGGTATGAAGTTCTAATTCTACTTGGATGTTGATTTGAGTAAGGATGCATGATCATTTGGTTTGAGAATTGCTTGTTTACTTCCCTTTGAGAGCTTGAATTGCACTAGAACTTGTTCCTTACCTCCTAGGTGTAGGTAAGAGCCCACTTAGGAGGTAGTTGACGTGAACGCTGCAGCCAATACGCGGGCAGAATTGTCGTGATTAGTGTAGATTCATACGATTTTAGTTCCAATCCATGTGCGGTGCTAGGTCGTAGGGCAATAATTGACGAACTATTTGGAGTGGTCTAGGGCTTAATAACGTGATGGTTTGCAAGTTCTAGATCATCAACCGTTAGCTCGCCGTGACAAGGGGTTAACGAGTGTAGGGTCGATTGCTCAATCTCCTAGGGATTAAAATGTGTTTACATCAATGATTGACCTAATTTGATTGCATCTACACTCATCTCAACTTCCTATCTTCCTAATTTGAGAATTTGTTTGTTTTGGTTTACCAAATTGTGAAGAGTATTGAGTGAATGTTGATTGATTGTTTGATTCATGATTGTAATATGATGTTAGCATAGGTTTACATTGCTTGTCTAGGTGATAAAATAACTCCTCAACGATTGATTTTGCCTAGCTATATGAACTTTGCGTAGTATCCCGGTACTCTAGCAGGCGAAGCGGAGAAGAACCTGGATTTGATATTTTATTCTTTGTGTAGTTGAGAGTTTAATTTGATTGAACTTTTAGCCACATCAGTAACTGAGGCAAGGAATTCCCTTGACAACTCCATGTATCCAGGCCACTTGGCATTGAGCATCTTCTTGCACCCGATGCCTGTGAGGAGACTCCAAACATCATCCTTCAACTTCAAAGCTTTCAACTTTTCACGACACAAATATTTAGTGCACGACTTGCCGTCTCGCCAAATTTTTGTACTTGGCAAATTCCTCATCGTCAAATTTCTTTGGGTGCCCATCCGAAGAAGAAGATTCACCTCTTGCATGTTTGCTTGCCATAAGAGAAATTGAAGTGTGAGATAAGTACAATCCAATGCACCAAAGTATGGGAAAAATTTTTGAAAGAGAAATTTCGACCGAGAGGCAAATGGGTCGAGCAATTGCTCGATCGACTCTTTTAGAATGTGCGCAGCTCGGTCGAGCGCCAGATGGCTCGGCTGAGCGACGGGTCTGTCCACGCGAAGGGCTGCTGGCGCGTCTGGGCTCGGTCGAGCCTGCCTCGCTCGA
Source organism: Plectranthus barbatus (assembly GCA_026898455.1). Lineage (NCBI taxonomy): Eukaryota > Viridiplantae > Streptophyta > Magnoliopsida > Lamiales > Lamiaceae > Plectranthus > Plectranthus barbatus. The sequence continues at coordinate 3,496 of JAPKLW010008154.1, read as the reverse complement.
CTAAGCGAGGCCTCTGTCCACGACCTTTGACCCAGCTCGGCCGAGCCTGCACCGCTCGGCCGAGCTGCCCCTGCTTTCACCACTTTTTGCCCTTTTTCCGGCATTTTCCCGATCATGTTGCCTTCCATTATCTCTATTATTCAATCACAATGCCAATCAAACTTGTAAATCCACAAACAATTAAGAATCCTTCATCAAAAACACACCATGTTATTCAACAAAAACAAATAACACAACATTATTCAAAAATGTGAAAATAACAAAATTTAAACATTGGGTTGCCTCCTCATAAGCGCTTTTTTAACGTCGAAAGCTCGACGACCATACCTCATGTCAATCATGATCAAACGGGGCAGATCCCAAACTCATACCTCGACTCATCACCACATGATCCTCCAGGAAAAACAACTTCCTTCTTGCACTTCGAGGCGGATCCGTATCCACTCGAGCCTTCTTTGTCCGAACTTGTTCAAATTCATCTAAGTCCCCTGGATCATCCTTTTCTTTGTTGTCGCCCCCCATTAGGTCTAATCCCGGGTCGAGCACGTCCTTCAACCTCTTTTTCCTATCAACTCTCTCTTCTTCAAACTCATGCCAACTCTTTTGAGGTAAGGCAAAAACAACTTGTTTTCCACCACAACGGAAAGTGAGCTCCCCTTGTTTCATGTCGAAGAGTGCATCAGCTGTATGCAAGAAAGGCCTTCCAAAAATTAATTGGATACCACCTTTGTTCTTCATGTCCACCACGAGAAAATCTCCGGGAAATGTGAATGTCAAGACCTCCACATGCACATCTTCAACTACTCCACGAGGACAAAAGAGAGCTTGATTTGCCAATTGTAAGACTTGATTTGTAGGTTTAAGATGTCCAACCTCCAACTCCTTGTACAAGTCCCATGACATTATATTCACACTAGCACCGGAGTCACACAAGGCTTTCTCAACTGTCACATCTCCAATTTTGCAACCAATGACAAAACTGCCCGGATCCTCTTTCTTGCTAGCTATGCTCTTCTCTTCATATTCATTATTTCCCTGTTCATTTGGTTCACCATCCGAGATTACCTCAACTCCAACGAGTTCGTCCAACATGGGTACACATTCAATCTCTTCCGAAAGTGGCATCTCTATATCTCCTTTCTTCACATAATCAAAGAAATGCGCATTTTCAAGTTGTTCTTTCTTTTCTTCCACATTTTCTACTTCCAACTCCTTTCCATCTTCCTTCACTATATTCCCTTCTTCTTTGATCTCCACACTTTCCACTTTTGGAGTCATGACCCCCAATTTCTCATTCATCCTATCTTCACCATCAATCATATTGCAACTTTTCTTTTGTACAATTTCTGTGTCGCTTGGAAATTTCCCAGCTTGATGCTTGCCACTTAATTGTTTAGCAATTGAGGAAATTTGCAGCTGGATCTCCGCGAACATCCCATCATACTTCTCAAAGCGCTTATCAATCTCTTCATTTGAGTTCCTCCTCATCTCTTGATTCACATACCTACTACCTCCCCCAACATATCCTCCTTGGCTACTACTACTCCCTCCTCCTTCCAATTGCATTTGAGGATTGAGAGCATTGTTCGGATTTGCATAAGAGAAGTTGGGGTGAAACCGGTTGGATGGATGATAGTACATATTTCCTTGAGGATTGTATTGAGGTCGATTGTTGTACCCCATTCTTTGATTGACAAAATTCACATTCTCATGATAAGCATTCTCATGCTTAAGTATCATCATATCCTCTTTTCCACTTCCCGAAGTAGATAACTTGTCAAGCTTCCTTTGCATGGCAGCGATTTGTTCTTTGAAATCCTCCTTCTCATAAGCATCATTTACCGACTTCACCGGTCTATAATCTTTCCGTTCCCTTGGCCATTGGAAACTCTTTTCGGCCATCTTCTCAATTGTCTTCCAAGCATCTTCCTCTTCTTGATCTAGGAATGCACCTCCCGCTGAAGAATCCATCATAACTTTTGTATCATAATTCAATCCACCATAGAATTGGCATATTTGTTGACTCTTAGAAAGACCATGTCGAGGACACTTGCGTAGAAGCTCTCGGAACCGATCCCAAGCTTCATAGAGAGGTTCATCGTACCTTTGCCCAAACGATGTTATATCCGTCCTTCTCTTCAAAGTCAAACTTGGTGGAAAAAACTTGAATAGAAACTTTTCTCTTAACTCTTCCCAAGTGGCAATTTTTTACTTGTCTAAACCTTCGAACCAATTCCTCGCCGAATCCCTCAAAGAAAATGAGAATAACTGCAGCCGTATTTGGTCTTGGGGATCTTGGTTGATCCTTATGGTATCCGTGATTTCCAAAAATCGAGATATATGGACATTCGGATCCTCTGTTGCATGTCCCCCAAACTGATTGTTCTGTATCATTTGGACCAACTGTGGCTTTATCTCAAATTGTGTGGCGTTCACTCCTAACCAGAAACCTCCGGTCATTGGCTCCCCTTGAGGTCGGAAAAGGTTTTGAAGTGGTCTACGAGGACCATTCCTCTCATTTAGTAAAGCTTTCATCAATTCAATCTGTCTTTCTAACTCTCCAATCCTAAGCGTATCTTCTCCTGGATTAGCCATTTCCAAATCAATCTCAATACTTCCTTGCCCTTGTTGTAATTTCCTCTCCAAGAGCTCTCGAGCCTTGGACCTCGTGATTATAAACAACCTACAATTCCACAAAAGAAACCAATAACCAAAATAAACAACTTGATCAAACAAAAGAAAAACAATTATCAAACAACACGCTAAAAGCAAAAAGTTCAAACAAGCAATAAAACAAACACCTAGCCTACAAGCTTCACTTTCCCCCCAATATCTAGCAACCTATTAAATGAAGTCCCCGGCAACGGTGCCAAAACTTGATGCGGCTAAAAATTCAATCAAAATTAAACTCCTAGCTACACAAGAATAAAATTTGTCAAATCCAGGTCCTTCTTCCCTTCGCCCGCTAGAATACTGAGATACTACGACAAAGTCTTATAACTAGGCAAAAATAAGTCGTTGAATGATTTCTATCAACTAGGCAAAAGAGTAATCTATCCTAAGCAATAGCAACACATCAAAAATCATTAATCAATTATCAAACAAAAGACTTGACAACAATCAATTTCACCAAGGTAGGTAGAAAAAGTACCAAGTATAACAATAAGATAAGAGTGAATGTTGAATGAACATAAAATGTGTGCAAATTCGATCGAATTGTGATGTAAACCAATTTTAATTCCTAGGAGATTGAGCAATCGACCCTACACTCGTTAACCCCTTGTCAAGGGAAGTTACCGGTTGATGATACTAAGACTTGCAAACAATCACGTTATTAAGCCCTAGACCACTCCAAATAGATCGTCAATTATTGCCCTACGACCTAGCACCACACATGGATTGGAACTAAAATCATATGAATCTACACTATTCACGACGATTTCGCCCGTGTGTTGGCTGCAACGTTCACGTCAAATACCCCCTAGGTTGGCTATTA
>JAPKLW010008153.1:0-13817 GCA_026898455.1 Plectranthus barbatus | reverse complement strand
AACTTGTGTGGTCTCCTGGATAATTTGAGCTTCAGCTTTCTGAGCTTCCTCAATGACGTCCTGAATATCAATGTCCAGAAACTTAACCAACAAGTTATCGAATCTCAGAGCGGCATGTTCAGTAGCTAGTGCCTCTCTTCGAGCCTTCCGACGCTCCTCTTGTTGTGATTCATACTCTAATTTATGTTTCTCGTATGCAACAGCAGCTTTTGCTTGTCGCTTAGATAGTTCAATCCTGGCGTCAGAGTACCCATCGGGGGCGAAGGTGGAGTTGGGTAGTCCTGCATTCTGAGAGATAACGCGGTGTTCTCGGATGGCTTGAAGTCTACACATCACTTGTTGATCTGAGAACTGCTTCATCCCTGGAACTTGATCAATCCAATCAAAGCACCAACGTTCTTCACGTCTCCAGAAATTTAATCCTTTAGCTGCAATGCATATCATCCGCTCTTCGAAGCAGAGTTGATACATAATATAATCAAACTTCTTCCACCGACGGAACTCTTCTGCTAATAGGCGTCCTTCAGGTATTGATTCATCTAATTCACTGTAGAATAGATCTGCTATGGCTCTTTCTGTTTCAGAATCAACAAATTGTTCTATTTCTTCAGCCATAGGTCCTAAATCGGAGTTAGGTACATCTTCGGGATGAACCGGTGCACACCATTGACTGATTCTTCGGAGTCCATAGCGATGTCCTGGCAGCCCATGGAGGGGTATTCGATGAATAGCCTCTGATTCTGTGGTTTCTTTCCTCAAGAACTTTGCATTGTAGATTTCTTCAGTTTCTCCATCGGAATCAGATTCAGAGATGCAAGATGATTCAGGTTCTGAGAAGTGAGAATCATTTTCTTCTAGTTGAAGCATTTCAGCAGCTAATTGCTCATCTAATGTGTTAGCAGATTTATTACGAACGAGTGTTTCCTTTGAATGTCCTGCTAACATATATTCATCTGGTTTTTCTTTCTCTGAATCAGGATTGATGAGTGAATAAACTTGATCTTCAACATTCCGAATCTTGCTAGGCTCTGCAGTGTCCCTTCTTCGAGACTTTTTCCGGGGGTAGTGAGTTTCATTGAATGCTCCAGATGCCAGCCTTTTTCTGAATTCTGTATCTGATAATTCTTCTTCTTCAATGTTAATCTGCTGATCAGGTGACAAATGTGGAATTGATTCTTCTGCCAAATCAGCCTTCTCTTTTCCTTTCTTCACAGCTTCTTCTGCTAGATGAGGTGGATCAGCAGTCGAATCTTCTGTGGTATCCCTTATGATAGCTTCTTCTGCAGTATCTGCTATCTCTTCATTTTCTGCTGGAATTCGATTTTCTCCAGCATCATGGCTTTCTTCCAATGTATGCTTTATATGTTCTACTGAAGCTTCATTAACTATGCTAGCACTGACTCTTCTGCTAGCACTACCTTCTTTGCTAGCTTCTTTAGCAGCTTTCTTCTGTGCCATGAATTCTTCTGCAGCTGATTTGACCCGTTCGAAGTTCCTGTCTCTGCCTTCGAATGTCAAGTTATTGATGAATTTCTGGTAATTTTTCTTTTCGATTACCTTCAGAGTGGCTATGCGCCTTCTTCTTGCTTTTCTTGATTCCTGACTGTGCTCTTCTCCAGTCCTGAGAGACTTAGGAACGTAGTCTGGATCAGAGGTGTTGTCAAAGTTGGTCTCACTAGATGTCTTCTCTGCTGTAATCTCTTTTTCAGCATTTCTAGCAGACTCGGCTTCTGCCTCTGCTTTCTCCATTACTTCCTTGTCAGTCAGAAGTTCCAACCGTCTTCTGGTTTTCTTCTTTGCCTTAGTTGGAGGAGGATTTTTAGCAACTCTTTTTAGCGATTGAATTGGAACTGCCAATTTTCCAATAGTAGTTGGAGGCTGTTCTGCTTCCTTCGAAATCATGATGTCGTTGATCTGATCAACTGGGAGATTTCCTAACTTCTCAATCTCCTCGAGATTTCTGAAACACTGATCTGTTTCTGCATTCTTCTTCAACACTTCTAATTCTTCTTCAGTAATAGGAATGGAGTGTTGGAGTGTGACTTCTGCTAAACTAGCTTCATCTGGTTCCTCTGGAGAAGTAGGTTTATTCGTGTCTACGTTAGACTTTCCTTTCAACTTCCTAGGATTTCTGATGTTGACCGGCTTAGGCTTGTGTTTTGTTACAGGAATGTAGTCGGTAGAAAGAAGTGCAACTCCTCGATCTACTCCTGTGTTGGTAAACAGAATTTCCAAGAGTTTACTTATCTTTAACCCAAAGTTGACATTCGAAGAGAATGTTCCATCAACTTCCATGTGAGTATTCTTCTTGGCATGTTCTGCCCATCGTTCAAAGATAAATTCAGCCCAATTGCCCTTAACATTGTCATTTAATGCCATCATCACGGCAAATTTCTTGGCAGAGAGCTCCGAATACGATCCAGCATCACATTGGAGCATCTTGATTACAATCTCTGCGAGGAGTTTGTATTCCTCTATCAAGGTGTTGATTGAGGTATTGGCCTTGAATGCACGTGATTTCCTTTTCTCACCTGGCTTCCTCCAAAGCTCCCATCGTCTCTCTATTTTGGCTAAATTATTCACCTTATATTGAGAGATTTTGGCTCCATAGTTTCAAAGTCCAAAAATACGAGAAAGTAAATCAGCATTTACTTCTACAATGTTTCCATACACACATGTTTTGAATGATTTCTGATCATCACTCATAACAGCCCTAGCATAAAATTCAGCTACCATATGCGGATGAAATTGATCAGGTTCAGCAGTGAGATACTTTACTAGCAATTCGGAATCAAAGATATTCAAAATCCATTTAGGAAATTGTTTGCTGGCGAGGGGCATATACAGAATTCTGTCTCTCATAATCTGGGCCACTCGTCGCCTTTCTGCTGAATGCGTGGGCAGCTTCTTCTGTCTGGCCATGGTTACCAATTGGTAGTAGGGAATGGACTCATCAATGTCCTCCTTCTTCTCAATGCCTGTGAACTCGGGTGCATGACGAGCATGCAGGGATGAGCAAGCGGTTGAGGGGTAGATAAATGAGGCCGGTTGAAGGTTGACTGTCTCTGGGTTCTCGGATGGTGATGATTCGAGATTTGGAGAAGTATTTGTGTCATGGTGTGAGGAGGTTGAAGAATCTTGATTTGTAGTCATGGTTGAGTAGGTTTTTCTGAGGTTTGAGACGGTTTTTCAGAGTTGGGCGATTTCTGAAGATTGGTGGAGATTTCAAATCTAAATAAGGTGTAGAAGATTTCGGAGTACGAGGAGAAATGGACGGCAGGGATTGAATTCTACTTTAATTTGAATCAACGGCTAGGGTTGATGGTCAGATCGTGGATATATTCACGACCTTCGAATTTTGAGTGTGGATGACGTGGCACAACCTCATTTGTTGCCGCCGTCTGGATGCATTAAATGTTTCTCCATCATGAAAAGCGAGCGGCCCACGTCTGATTTGAAATCTTCAGCAGCCAGTTTTAATAAAAGTACGCAGATGCTACCACGTATGTTATGCTATCATCCTAATAACCTCCGGCTTTGCTTTTTATGCATGATCATTATCGCGTCTGATATGACCTTCTCATTAATGAATTACTTCACTCCTCTTAGCGACTCTTCAACTTCAGCAGTGAACAGTTACCAAGGGCTCCTCTTTAAATAGCATAGGCATGCGATACATTTGTTGCGCCTTCTTGCAACTCTTACTCTTCTACTCACAAAAAAAAAAAATTCAAGTACGAAGATATGGAACAAATTCAATCTCTTTTCGTTCCGCGTCACAGAATCCTCTGTGATGCTGGTCTTTATGAGGAATATGAAGAAGATTACCACATAGCAGAATGGGTAATGTCCACTCTTCAGGCGTGTGGTTTGGCTAGGTTCATCTCTTTGACGCCTCATGCGTTTCAAAGAGAACATCTTCAGTTCTTCTTCAGACAGAGTCAGCCCATTGGAGACTCCATCGTAGGTGTCTTCAGGAATCATTTGGTTAGATGGACTATGGATACTTTTGCTTCTGAGTTTGGCTTGTCGAGGGGTCCCAATTCTGTGATGGATTACCGCAGTGATGAAATTGCTCCAGAATGGTCTTCATGGATGAAGTGGAGGCGTTCCGATGATCTGGACTTCTCGCCTACTCCTTCAGCATATGGACTGCACCCTCGCTACCAAGTCCTCTTCGAGATAGTTTGTGGAATGATCGTGGGAGTGAATCCAGATGACATGATCTTCTCCCGTGAAGTCTGGAAAGTCATGATGGCAATAGATGATCGAGCACAAGTTGATTGGGCGGCGTTCATCTTCCAAAGAGTGCGGCAGAGTGTTCTGCAGTTTCCTCGACTTCACCTTCCCTACGGGATGCCTCTGAGTTGGCTCCTAGAACAGAGATTCACAGATCTCACTTCGGGTCCCTCGAATCTTCGAGGAATAGACTTTTATCCCTTCGTACCTATCTCGCCCTTTGATTGAAACTTCTGTTGTAATCCTTTTGACGATGTATATAAGATGATGTCGTTTTTAATGTAGTCAAACCTATATACTTGCATACAATGTCGATCATCTTCTTGATAGTTGCCTCTATAATCAACTGTGTATTAGAACTGCTGATTATGTTTCTGCTAAGATCAAAACAAATCAACTATTGGTAGCAAAGATAGATATGCTTCCACAAACGTAGCAGATTCTATATTAGCAGAGCTCTTCGTCATCCAATATTGCTTGTAGCAGAGTGACCTTCCTTTAGCAGAAATATCAAGTCTAGCAGAAAATCTTATTCGTTAGCATAGACTTTATTCATTAGCAGAGATTCTATGCGCTAGCAGAGATTGTATTCGCTAGCAGATATTGCGTTTTCTAGCAGATATTGTATTTGCTAGCAGAAGCCTTGTCTCTAGCAGAGACTTCAACTCTAGCAGAGATATCATTTGCTAGCAGAGACTTCAATTCTACCAGAGATATCATTCGCCAGCAGAGGCCTTGTCTCTAGCAGAGACTTCAACTCTAGCAAATGAAACGACGATTTTCAGAATATATTTCTCCAATCGTCGATTGCGTATTCCAAGAATCATTTTGACTGATCTGTCGTGGCGTCTTCCTATTCGTCGAGTGACAGATGATTAAAAACTTTGGTAATTTGAATCTGATCCATTCTGACGAGAAGAGTTAAGATTTTCCCTTTATAAATACCCTGATTGAGAGTATCCTTGTTATCACAACAGCCCTTTCTTCAAAACAAACTTTTCAAAAAAAGATGGATTCACCAGTTCAATCTCTTGAATTGCGCCGAAACCAGATCCTTCATGAGGCTGGTTTGAATTCTTTGTATGACAACAATCCAGATGTTGTAGAGATAGTAATGTCAAAGTTGAGTCGTAGTGGATTGGCTCAATTTGTTACCTCTACTCCCAGACGTTTCCAAGATGATATTCTTCGAGAATTCATCGACGATTGCTCTGTGGAGGGGGATGGCATTTACGGTCGCTTCCGCGGCAAACTCATCTACTGGTCACCGGACGTCTTTTCTCGTCGATTCGGCCTTCCCAGAGGTCCTGGGTCTGTCTTCGTCGACCACTGTGTGACGGACATTTCTCCTGAATGGTCCGCATGGCAGAGATGGAGACGAATGCCTTCGTCTGACTTTTCTTTGTCCGTCTCAGCATACGATTTGCGCTTCCCTTATTGGGTGCTCTTCCGAGTCGCCAATAATATGTTGATGGGAGAGGACCGTGATGTCACTTTCTTTTCAAAAGAGACGTGGCAAATCATGATGGCCATTGACGATGGAGTTGACGTAGACTGGGCGAAATATGTCTACGACGGCATTCGAGATTGTGTCGAATACTATCCGGCCGTACCTCTTCTCAATGGGATGCAACTCAGTTGGTTGCTAGAGCAAAGTTTCCCACAGATAGCAGAAGTGCCAACGAATCTTGTAAACGCAGACTTCTTCCCATTCAGGCCTTCTTCCTCCTAGAGTAGTGAATAAAATGTTGTCTTTAATTCTCTCTTGTTTCTTGTAATGACATCTTGTTGATAAATGAAAAGATGTATGAAGTCTCCACAGCTTTCTTCTGTTATGTGACATGTGTTATCTGAGTCATCAAACACTTTTCTGCTCAGCATTCTCAAAATTGGCAGATAAATATGATGAATATTCCTCTGTAGATGTAATCATCCTAACCAAGAATGGTTAACAGCATCTTCAAGAAATCCAAGAAACAGAGATATAGTAATATCTTATTTGATACTGCGTCTCTGCTGTGCTTGCATTAGTGTCTCAGCAACTTGTTTTGTGTCTTATATGAGCTACCATTTTCCACACACAGTCATCGAGTGTCATCATTTAAGGCGGTAGATGTCTGTCTTAGTCAAAAGATTTGTGCCATCCTTTGTTATCATCTTTAAGCATTCGTGGAATAGAGCGCCAGAATATCCAGGTAGGTCGACTTGCCGTAAGTAACCTTATCAATACAGGTGGCGCTTCCCCCTTTGTCGAGATTCCTCGACTTCTGCTCATCTGAATTTGAATTCATTTGACAGGACATTTTTGGGAGAGTGTTCCATTATGGATAGAGCCTTGATCTTCCTATAAATAATAACGCACTTGTATGCTGTAACTTCATCTTCTCCATTCCACCTTGCATAGCATTTCCTTCTTTGCTAACTTCAACATGTATCGTGTCACCATTGCTCCTAGTGATCTGCCAGTCACTCGCAACCAGGTTCTTCATGAATCGGGGTTGTATTTCGAATATGGTACCAACTGTCGAGTTCCCAACTTCGTCATGGGAGCTCTCAATGAGAGTTGCCTGACTCAGTTTCTGACTACGATGCCGACTCGTTATCAGAAACAGGCTCTTCAAAGCGTTATCTTCAGGAGTAGAGTCGAAGATAATGCTATTTGGAGTTGCTTTGACGATGAAATGATTTGCTGGACTCCGGCCTTGTTCTCTCAGAAGTTTGGCCTTCCTCGGGGTCCTGTTCGTGTCATGGATGTCTTCTACCATTTGACTGCTCCAGAGTTCAGCTACTGGAATGAGTGGAGGCAGTCTGATATCTTTGGCTTTTCACCAACTCCATCATGTTTACATTTGAAGGAGGAGTACAGGGTCATCTTTGACATTGTTAGCAATGTCACCTTTGGCGTTCCTGCTGACAATTTTGTATTCAGCCCAAGGATCTGGAGAGCCATGATGGCTATTGATGACCGGGCAGAGGTTGACTGGGCTGAATTCTTCTTCGATGGAGTGAAGAGATGTGTTAATCTCTTCCCTCATGTTCCTCTACCAACTGCCATGCAGCTAAGTTGGTTGCTTGAGCAGTCATTCCCTCATCTTGCTTCGGAAGGTATCCCTTTGATGGGATTTGACTTCTATCCCTTGAGGGCTCATTTTCCGAACTGTGGTTGAAGGATGCTCTGAACTTCCTTCCTTTTGATCTTCACATGACTCTTTGTTAGATTTGAGAACACATATGTTTTAGTTGATGAGATATCTGCTATTTCCTTGTAATAGTTTGATGTCTGTTGTCTTTCTGAAGAATGTATATGCTAGCTTCAAATTCCTTCTCATTTGCATAACGTCGATATAGTTTCAACAAATCGAAGAGATAGTACTCCTGAATATGATAATAACCAACCAATTCTCAAGAATATCCTTATAGAAAGAATGAAAGCTAGGACTCATTCATCCACGTCAGCTTCTAACTCCATTAATCCCAATTTCAAGCATAACTCTTTAAATCTGGTTTCTGGAAGTGGTTTTGTAAAGATGTCTGCTATCTGATCTTCAGTGCATATATAGCGAACATCAATGTCTCCCTTCTCCTGATGATCTCGTATAAAGTGGTGACGAATATCGATATGCTTGGTCCGAGAGTGATGAACAGGATTTTTTGTAATACACATAGCACTATTGTTGTCGCAGTAGATAGGCACACATTCAGGAGAGATTCCATAATCTTGTAATTGTTGCCTTATCCACAGAATTTGCGAACAACAGCTAGCAGCAGCCACATACTCTGCTTCAGTGGTAGATGTAGCAACAGAGTGTTGCTTTTTGCTGAACCAGCTAATGAGCTTATGTCCCAAAAATTGACATGTACCACTCGTGCTTTTCCTGTCGATCTTGCATCCTCCAAAGTCAGAATCCGAGTATCCACTTAGAGCAAGACTATCTTCTCTAGGATACCAAATTCCGAGACCTTCTGTGCACTTCAAATAACGAACAATCCGTTTAGCAGTGTCTAGATGAGCCTTCTTAGGATTGGCTTGATATCTAGCACATAACCCGACGGCATAAGATATATCAGGTCTGCTGGCGGTGAGATACAAGAGTGAGCCTATAATTCCTCTGTAAAGAGTAGGATTCACATCCCCTTCTTCTCTTTCAAGTGCGGCAATACATGTCGTACTTATTGGAATCCGTAAACTCTTTGTCTTCTCGGGGTAGTATTTCGCAGTCAAATCGCGAATATACTTCTTCTGATGAACAAAAATCCCTTCTCTGGATTGTTGAACCTGTAATCCAAGAAAGTAGGACATCTTTCCCATCATACTCATCTGGAAGTTGCTAGTCATGAGCATTGAGAACTTATCACATAACTCTTGATTTCTAGACCCAAAGATGATGTCATCTACGTATATTTGTACCAGCAAAATGTCTCCTTGGTCTTCAATGCGAAAAAGGGTTTGATCAATTTTCCCTTTCTGAAAACAATTCTTCAACAGGAATTTTGAAAGAGTTCCATACCAAGCTCTCGGTGCTTGTTTCAATCCATAGAGAGCCTTTTTAAGTCTGTATACTTGATTGCCGTGTTCGAACCCTGGTGGTTGCTCGACATAGACTTCTTCCTTCAGCTCACCATTTAGGAAGGCACTTTTCACGTCCATCTGCATTACGTCGAACTCATGATGTGCTGCGTACGCTAGGAATAAATGAATGGCCTCCAGTCTTGCCACCGGAGCAAATGTTTCGTCGTAATCTATTCCTTCGCATTGCCTGTACCCTTTAGCTACGAGTCTCGCCTTATTTCTCACAACCGTGCCAGACTCATCTTTCTTGTTTTTGAATACCCATTTCGTACCAATAACGCTTTGATGTTCGGGTCTGTCTACTAGCTCCCACACATTGTTTCGCTTGAATTCAGCTAGTTCTTCATGCATAGCATTCACCCAATACGGATCTAGTAGAGCATCTTCGACCTTTCTGGGTTCTTCACTGGAGATATAACATGCTAACATAGCGTTGCCTTGTCTTGTCATCATGGGATCATTTATATTGCCTATGATATCTTCAGGAGAGTGAGCACGCAACCATGTCGGTCTGACAGTTCTGACCATATTTTCTTCCCTTGCGAGCCCATTGTCTTGTACATTATTCTCCACAGTATCCTCCTTATGTTCATCATCTTGATTAACTTCCGCTGGTATATCTTCAATAGGATTTCCTGGAACAGGGTCTTCTTCAGCAGTGTCTTCGGCAACTGGAATTTCAGCAGCGCCTACAGCACCATCTTCCACATGAACTTCGTCAGCACCCTCTTTAGCAGGTGGATCCTCAGTAGCGCCTCTACCAAGATCTTCATGAGTTTCTGTTCCTTCTCTGGTGGGAATGTCCTTGGTGGTTTCTTCCTCTTCATCGTCAATCACTTCTAGGATAGTTGATTTGGTTACGATGTTTGTAGGTTTGGCCTCAGCATGATCATTAGCATCACTGGCCTGGTCAGCAGTTTGGTCCCCTGCTGCGTGCGTCTCGTTTGGATTGCAGTCATTCATAGACTTAGTCGGATCAATACTCATATTCTCGAAAGAATTTAGAAGTGTTTGATCATTGACATCATTAGTCTCATGATTGCTAATCTTTTCTCCTTTATTTTCACTGCGTACTAAGGTAGACTCATCAAAAATAACATTGCATGTTATTTCCACAATGCCGGTAATCTTATTTAATACCCTATAACCTTTATGAGTGGGATGTCCATAACCAAGGAGTACACCCTCGTCAGATTTAGGTGAAAAGGTATTAAGTTTGGATTTACCGTTATTGTGAATATAACATGTAGAACCAAAAGCACGTAGATGAGTTATGGAAGGCTTACGACCGTGGTACACTTCATAGGGAGTCTTGTTGAATCTGCTTGTGACAGCACTCCTATTCTGTGTGTAACAGGCCGTCATGACTGCTTCACCCCAGTATTTAGCAGGAAGTTTGGAGTCTGCTAACATTGAGCGAACGGCTTCCTTCAGCGTCCGATTCCTCCTTTCTGCTAAACCATTCTGTTGAGGAGTCCTTGCTGTAGATTTTTCATGTGATATTCCAGCTTCAGCACAGAAATCCATCAGCACTCCATTACAGAATTCTGTTCCATTGCCAGATCGAATTCGCTTTACAGTAACTTCTTTACTGTTCTGCTCCTTGAGAATCAATTCTGGCAGAATAAGTTTCACTTCGTCCATTGTCTTTAGTAGGCGTACCCATGTGTACCTGGAGAAATCATCAACCACCACTAGTGTATATAGACGTTTACTTACAGTGGGTGGTGTGACTGGACCAAAAAGATCCATATGAAGCAATTCCAGAACCCTTTGTGATGTCTCCTTTTCAGGATTTGTTTTGAAGGATGATTTGGTCTGTTTTCCTTGTTGACAAGATTTGCATACTCCTTCTTTGCGGAAGGTCTCATTTGGTAGACCTATAACAAGCTTATTTTTGGCAAGATGGTTAATAGTTTTGAAATTTAAATGATTGAACCTCTTGTGCCATAGCCATGTTGTTTCCTCCTTATTGAGAGCTAAAAAGCAGGAATGTTGTTGTCCGCTTTGCCAATCGACTATATATAATCCACCTTTGCGGATGCCTCGTAGTTTTACTTCTCCTGAAATAGCATCAGCAATAGCACAACCAGTATTTTTAAAAGATACAATATACTCATTTTCACATAGTTGACTTATGCTGAGTAGATTATGCTTCAGGTTGGAGACGAGTGCTACATTGATGATTCTTAATCTGTTCCTTTCAATGCAGCCGCGTCCAATAACTTCTCCTTCACTGTTGTCTCCGAACTTGACCTTTGGACCGTTGAATAATCTTCTTATGTCTGAGAACAATTCTTCGTTCCCGATCATATGAGCAGAGCAACCGCTGTCCAGGACCCATTCATTGGATATGCACGTTCCCGTAGCTATGGAGTCCTGTTCCTGCAAGCGAATTAAGTAAATTTAGGTACCCGTTTAGTGTCGGGTCCTGCAGGATTAGCGTGAAGCATAGTTCCTTTCGGAACCCACATCTTAGTGATTTTTAAGACTTTTGTCTTGGTTTCACTATTGACCACTTTCTTGACCTTTGGCATAAAATTTCTATTTCTAGGTGAATGAACATATTTAGCCGTCCTTGCCCTTGAAAAAGATTGTGGAATGGGCTCAGGCTTTGCATAGACATTTCTTCTATGAGATGTATACTGCGGGTAGATGGGTCTCACAGCATTGTATTGTGCAGGCCTTCTCTGATGAAAATTAGGATGTACTATCCTTGCGTTGAAATTAGAACGCTCAGTACTCCTTGAGTTGGTTAAGTAGGATTTAGCGTATTCTCTAGGATTTCTCTGCTGAAGTCTATCAAATACTTGCCTATTGTTCATCACTTGATTCTTCTGCTGAGGCTTAGAGTTGCGTCCAGCATTTGTCCTTGGGATCCTCTGCTGAGGTCCATTGGATAAAGGCCTAGCAAACTCTGTCCTCTGCTGAGATCCAGCAGATGAACTGTTGGCTGTCTTTGATGTAGACCTCTGCTGAGCTCCAACGGGCACATTCTGCTGAGGTTTAATCTTCGGTTTAGCTGATGGTTCAGCAAACATAGTTTCAGCAGACACTACTCCTTTACCTTTTTCAGTAGAGCTATATCCAGCAGTTACAAACAAAATTGGATTCCTTTTAAAAGAATTACCATTGAGTTTTGGCATTCTTTTTGATGATTCGCATCCAAGTCCAGACCTATCAGAGTGATGTCTTTGACTTCTTACAAGGGCATTGAGAGCAGCCTTGCTGGATGCATACATGCAAATACAATCCTCTTTTGGTTTGTTTTTTAGTGCTTGATTTTCCTTTTCTAACGTTTGAAATTTTTCTGACAAATGCGAGAAATCTTCTTTTATTTTTAAAAATTCTTCACTTTCTAACCTCAGTCTCTCGACTTCCTCGGTTAAACTTGTAATGTGAAGTTTTAATGTGGCGTTTTCTCCCACAATTTCATTTTTGATCTCATACATTTTTGCAAATTCTAATGATAGTTGCACTAAATAATCTTCTTCGGAATCAAAATGTGATTCCTCCGATTTGTCTATAATTTGATTGCTAGATGAATTTGTGGATAGTACCTCTGCTTCCTCAACAGCGAGAGTTGATTCATTGGTTTCCTCAGCATCGTTGTCCGCATCAGCAAACTGATCTTCAGTGATGTCTGCCATTAGTACGAACAGAGCTTCTTCGCTATCTTCTTCTTCTGAAGAGCAGTAAAACTCTTCTTCATCAGCAATCTCCGTCCTGGTTAGCAATGCCTTGGTTACGGCTTTAGCAGCGCATCTTTCAAATCGTTGCTTCAGGCGATCTCGTTCTTCTTTGCTGACCTTTGGACAATCATGCTTCAAGTGATCTGGAGAGCCACATTCAAAGCAATTTCTAATTTTTCGCTCAGTTGAGCGGTTAGACGTTGATGAAGGGATTTCTTTCGCCTCCTTTTCAACTTTTGCTTCATTCAGCTTCCTTTGCATTTTCTTCATTTGTTCTTCCAGTTCATTGATCTTTAGATCAACTGCTTGTGTACCTGCACTGGAAGTTCCTTCTTTCGAGGGTGATGCTGGAGTTGGTCTTTCTGGTTTATAGAAAGATCTTTTTGTCTTGAATTTGTTGTAGTCCTTCTTAGCGAAGTATGCTAAGTCCTCAGCGTTCCCAACATACTTTGAAGCGGCTTGTGCTACAGCCGTTTCATTCTTCTTCGACTGCTGTATGATAAATTCATGAGCTTTAAGTTGAGCAAATACCTCAGATGTAGTCAAGCTGTTGAGGTCTTTTTCACTCAAACTTGTTACTTTTGCGAACCAGTCATCTCTCGGATATAATTTGGAAATGATTTTATTGTTCATCTCTCCATTATCATACTTCTTTCCAAGACTCCTGAGTTCTCCAATTATTGTGTTGAAGCGTTCCTCCATGATTTGAATAGTTTCTCCTGCACAAATTGAGAAAGATTCGTATTTGTCTACAGCTACCTGTAATTTGTTACGTCTTATTTGATCCGTTTCCTGGGAAGACTCACACACGTAGTCCCACATTTCCTTAGCAATTTCAAGGTCAAGCGCTTTGTCTTTCATCAGTTTTGGAAGAGAATCAAGAATTAGTTTCTTTGCCACGTGCTCTAGTTGAGCTCTCTTTTTGTCTTCACTTGTATATTCATCAAATGGTTTGGGAACCATTTCAGGTCTTGGAGGTCTTGGTTCTCCTTCAGCAGCATCTTCAACACGTCCTAGTCCTATAAAAGTGTTAGCTTTCATAATCTGAATAGGACCTCTTATCAGTATGTCTGCCATCTCAGGGTGTATGCTCTGAAGTTGTATGAGAGCCATCTTCTTCCAAGATGAAAAGTTCTCTCTGTCATATTCTCCAAGGGAGTGGTTCATCATTTTGTATGCTCCTTGAATGGTTTCCTGAGCTGAAAAACAAGTATAAAAGTGCAAGGAAAAGGATAGATCTGGTCACAGGTGACTCAGAAACGGAGAGTCTGGTATGACCTCCGCTCTGATACCACTTGTTGGTCCCGAAATATCAG
>JAPKLW010008152.1:0-13818 GCA_026898455.1 Plectranthus barbatus | reverse complement strand
AATAATAATTCTTTGTAATATATATTAACTTTATTCGGTAGGGATTCCAACCGGATATTAACAAGGCCTAACTTCACCATCCATCTATGTTCTCATAAAAGCTTACATGCTTTTGTATAAAATTTATATGTTCAGCAAAAAATAATTATCGGTAAGCATGTACTTTTAAGCAATATGTATCACACTTGTTATGTAATACAATTCATTCATATGCTCTCAAGCATCCAAGCAAATATATACATCATTAGCATATATCATCATACGTTTTAACATCTCCTCAAGGTGCACCACTCTTAAATTATTGCTTACACGTAATCTTATGTACATAATGTTATCAATTTAACAGTATTATTATCATTATTACTTTGGAAAATTTACATTTTTAAGACACTTCACTCTTCTTTAGAAAAATATTTTATTACAAATATTAAAACTCTGTATAAAATTTAGGAAAATCACCTTGCCTAGTTGAGCGTGATAGAATGGGGTGTAGAGCGCAATCTTCAAAAGTTTTAGGGTGAAGGGATATTAGACCTCCGAAACGAGAAAGGTCGAATTACCAGAACAAACAAACTGCTCTGATACCACTTTGTCACGCCCTGGCTTCCCGAATAACCAGAGTGTGGAAATTTAGAGCAAACAATAACAATCGGGAATGTGATTCAAAGTGATGCAACGGGTTTAGCGTGGTTGGAATACATATATGAAGATATGTATCCCTGGGTATCCCCATATGATTCAAGTGCAAAAGATTGCTCAACACACCACCATTCTCCTTCACTGCTCAACCTGCACATTTAGAAATACATGCAGGGCTGAGTACATTGTACTCAGTGAACACATTGCCAAATCATAGCCAATTCACACGGTAACACATGAGTTTTTTTTACTTTAAAATCAGCTCATATGTTACAAAATATTTAATCATAACTGCGCAGTTTAACTCAACACATACATTCACTATCTGTTTAAATGGTGTGATCAGGAAGCAGGCCTACTTCCATGACCACGGTGTCCAGCCTATTTGGTAAGACCTTTCTCTCACCAGGTCTAGCACCAAGTGCACTAATCTCGGCTCTCGTAGAGTCATCGAGATCCGATCGTTCCTATTACCTTGACATTTGAAATGTCTAAGGCTCTGGCCGTATTCCCCGGCTCAGATTTCTACATACTCTCTGACCGCCTTTCCGGTTCAGAGGACAGATAAGAAATGCAGAAAATATTTAGACATGCTCAATCCTTTGAAAACAAAACACATTTTCATTTCGTAAACAATTTTGAAAACACATTTTTATTTTTAGTAAGAAAGCCCACCTCGTTTTTTTATGAATTCAGGTGATTTTGCAAATGCTCAAACACCCTAGCTTGACCCGGATTATTTCCTTCAAACAGGAATGATAAATAAACAATAAATTAGGTTAATCAAATAACTCTATGTTCAGACTCTATTTTATAACATATAATGCATGTTTTGCATGTGTCGATTAACTTGTTTTCTTTATATTTCTTTACTGGTCTACATGTCACTCAAACCCTTTAAAAGTAAATTTTAATTTACAATGAAATTATTATAGTCTCTTAAGTTTCTGAACAACTCAATTTAATTCCCTATTTACATCTTTACATGTTACTCAAATTATAAATTAAATACATATTAAGTCTCGTATAAATCAAAAGTTAGATGTTGCTATGTATTAGTATTTCATTTTAATCCGGTAATGCAAGTATGAAATGTTTTTATGGTGATTTTATTTTAAGTTCGTCAACCGAAAATAATCAAAATAATTCCGAGTCGGAATGAAATGCCGGGGAGCCGCATGAGCAGTTGCTGCTCTTTGTCTCCTGCGAAATTCTTCATCTCTAATCATTTTCCAACCGATCAGACACTATATGACCTTCCCACAACCTCCCAACATATTTTCTCATATCTTAACTATACATGTATGTAGATTAATCAAGTGGAAACATGAAATTTGACAGCAAAATCACATAAAGACCCACCTCTCGCATCAGATTGGTTTCCGATCAAACTTTGGCAAACTGACGTCAACCCATCCAACCATATACTCTTACAAGGTTCCTAGATAACATGTATAACCAAATATCAAGCCCAATCACAAGTTCTACTGGACCAAAATCTCACGAGTTCATCACCTATTGACAACAAAAGAATGCAGCTCGATTATTTCCTTGTTGCTCCACCAAATTCAGCAAAGTAAATGTCCAGATTTATCTATTCGCGAAGATATTTACTTTCTCTTCAAACTTTATCGACGGAAACACAATGGCTTGGTTGGAGATTTCGTCGCAAGTGGTCAGAGGGTTTCGGGGTTTACTGCTTGAGAGAATAAATTTCTCACTCTTTTTTTTTTTTAATTGATTTCTTCCCGACTCCTCGTACATCCAAATACATTGAATTAGCTTAGTCATAACTTAAGATAGATATCTTAATGCCATGTGTCCATTATCTAAGATAATTATTAATAAAGTTATATATATATATATATCATGCACATATAATAATATATATGTCATGCGCATATTATAATAATAATAATAATAATATACATTAATATATATATATATATATATAATTATTCGATTATTCATGGAAATTCAGTCCTCTCAATCCGATCATTTGGATTAATTCGTTTATTATTTCCTAGCAATCCTTGGCCCAATTCGAAAATGGAGTATTCGATTACAAGTTGCAGTTGATACCAGTTCAAACTTTTAACTTGAAACTTAATTTCTCGACTTAAGTTTTCAAATGTCAAATTCATTTATTCTCTTTTCTAGGATACTCAAAGTCATACGTGTAGGCATATATGTCATTAAACTCAAACTTATACCCAAATTCTTGGATTAAATTAAAATTTAGTGGAAAATCGAGGTAATTATGTCGTTAACTAATTAATCAAGCTTAATTAGCTTTATTATAACTTAGAACTATTACATCATGTCCTCACGGGGTACGTTGTACTCAGCCCCTGTGCATTATTTCTAAAATGTGCAGGTTAGTGGCAGTGATGCGGATGCAGCGGTGTCGAGGGCAGGATTATCCCAATAAGAACTTGATCCTGAGACATGCATCTTCATATGCATGTCTCCACTGCGTAACTCTCCGCTGCATGAAACTCTGAATCTATTTCCTTCTCAGTTTGTAATAATTATCTGAGAAACCAAACTCTTTGTTTCTCGTTATCATTCGTACACTATGGTGGCGAGGTTTGTTTGCCTCGTTACAAACACCGTTATTCCAATTATGTATGTTGAACCGATTGGGCGTGGACCCTAGTTTCTGTTTGAATATCTCAATCTTCCGCTGTTTAAATCACCCAACCCACTGTAGCGCACCCTAAGTTTGGGAAGGCGAACAGGGGGCGTTACATAATCATAGCCAAAATAATTAAATTATAGATCAACTGTCATTATATTGACATTATGAATATGAATACCGAATATTATCTCTTATAAAAAAATTATAAAATAAGAACTGACAAATTAATAAAAATAAATAAAATGGGTATCAATATAAAATCACTTATTCACAGGGATGGAGGCTACATATAGTTAGGGGAAGCGCCCCACGAGCTAAAAACATTTTTTAGTTATATTTTTTTAAAAAAATTATAAGGCACGATCTACGAGATGTAGTCGAACCTCTACAATCCTTTGAATCTGTATTCGTCCTATTTTATATATGCTACATAAATAATTAATCATTTTATTTTGTATTTTAAATTACTATATAGAAATTAATAGTTAATACATTTTTAAAATTAATATTATTTTGATTTAAATAAAATATCAAATGAATTTTATTTTAATACAAATAATTAATGTTTCTATGCATCGCGTGGGAAGCAATACTAGTTCTTCATTTAAGGATTTTACCAGTAGAGAGATTATAGAAGCTATTTGAGATAAAATATTTAACTTTAGAAGATATAAAGTTTTAGCTTTAAAATCGAATTCCCACGATACTCAAATTTTAAATTGGTTCTTACTATTTCTATATTTAATATTTTATTTTAAAACAAGTATAGCTGACATCCATAAAGTTGCCATGACTGAAACGGTAGGTTAGAGAAGATCCTAACATTTCAATAAACTACTTCAATTTATGCTATCAATTCTTCAACATTCTAATTAATTTCTCCATCAAAATCATTCCCTCATATACCTTGTGTTTCACTCATTTTCGACGTGTACCCTTAACATAGATATGCGAATTTTTACAAAACTTATATTTCAATTTAATAAATTAAATTTCTTAGTAATATTGCATAGTGTTTGATCAATGCGAAGTCCGCGCCCATGGTTTCATATTTTGATCTTTTAAATGAGTTTGGATTGACATAAAATAGTGTACAAAGATAAGGATAGTTTACTATTATGAGATTTGAACATGGTAAAATTCTGTTAATGAATCCCAAGATTAGATCTTGATTTCGTTATATAATTATATGAATTGTAAAAGACATGAAAAAACCATGGGATTATATTGTAATGCAAATCCTTGCTCGAAAACCAACGTCCAAAGAAAAAAAAAAAAAAAAAAAGAACACAGAAATAAAAAAAAAAACTCCATGATTTTCTGTAAAGTAAGGATTTTTTTTCAGCACCCCTTCTCTGAACACTCTAACAAGTGGGCTGTCTTTACCAAACTTCATACGCTTTTCAAACACATCTCTAAACACACGTATCTGTGAGTATAAAGTCTTGGATGTAAGAACCGGAAAGGCTTGACCATTTTTTTAATATTTTGTCTTTTCATAGGAAGAAATAGTGATTGCAAAAAGGTCAGAGGAAAAAAGAAGCCCAAATTTCTTCGTGGTTGAAAATCTGTTCAGGAATTGTTGAGGACGTCACTTGAGGTGTTATCGATCTGACTCTGTGTAGTGTGAGTGGTTTTGTATGGCTGGTGAGGCTGAGGGGGGTAAAGAGAGAGATCTCCAGCAGACAGCAACATGGGCAGTTGCTGGTGTTTGTGCTGTGATTATCCTCATCTCTATTGTCCTCGAAAAGATTCTCCATAAAGTTGGAACGGTAAGAAATTTGGTGATTTGGGTTCTATTTCTTGGTTTGTCGGTTTTTGTTGTGCAATAGTCACTTTTACTTGTGCAAGATTGTTTCTTGATTTGGTTTTTGGGTTTTTTCTACTTCAGGGGTTTGGCCTAATTAGATATATTTTTTCACAAACATGAATTTATAGCTGTTTTTATGAATTATAGTTTGGGGAGGGCTTCCTTTTGGGGATATAAAGATAGCAAGAAAATATGGAAACGCAATTGGTTTGTTGCTTGTGTTGTAATAGATTTGGTTTGATCCTTTTTATTAGTTATATTCTTGCTACATCTGTTTTTTGTTTGAGTTTTTATATAATGCTAAAAGGCCTTCTTGTTCAAAGTAATCATCTGAAATCTGGTTTTGTCTTTTATCTCTTGTGCATTATGCTTTCGAGTTCGTTATAATATCGATGAATTCGTGTTGCTGAATGAAACATTTGAACGGTACTAGGCCTAACATGCTGCTGCTAAATTTGCAGTGGTTAACAGATAGGCATAAGAAAGCTCTTTACGAGGCGCTGGAGAAGGTGAAAGCTGGTATAGATCATTGCTTCACTCACAGCTACCTCATTTCGTGTTGACACAGAAATCTCCTTGGTATATAACTTGATATGTTTGTTTGCTGCAGAGTTGATGATACTCGGTTTCATCTCACTCACTCTCGTGTTCAGTCAATACTACATTGCTGAAATCTGCATACCTACAAGTGTTGCAGACACCATGCTGCCTTGTTCTAATAAAGAGTACAACAAAGATAAGGAAGAGAGCCGTCGCAGACTTTTATCATACGAACGCCGTGTGTTAGCTGGCAAAGAGTCTAGTTGCACAAAGGTAGTTGCAGCTCTATAATTGAGCATTTGGTTATGCTTGACATTGTGATTTTCATAGTTCTTTCATTTTCACATTTTCAGAAGGGGCGCGTGCCACTTATAACCGTGGATGGACTTCATCAGATACATATTCTTATATTCTTTTTAGCAGTGTTGCACGTGACATACAGCGCTATCACCATGGCTCTCGGAAAACTTAAGGTACGTTCTTCGGTCTCATCTATGAAGTGATTTCCTGTTAAATGCTTTGTAAAACATGCTACAAAGAAACAGCGCGATACCTTCATGGATCTCGTTTTGTTGAGGCTTACATTTTGGTCTAGAATGTTTGAAACCCCTTTCAACTAGCATGTTGTGCTTGTATTCTGTCAAACTCATAAGAGGTTGTAAGTTATTGAACATCAAATGATTTTTCCCTTCAACAAATTTGAAGGTTTGGTGGTGATTTGCCATTGTTTTAGGCCAAGCAAAAGCAACTTTTCATACAAGCATTAATCCAAAACTTAATGTGTAAGCTTCAAACAACAATAATCTGCCAACTCTAATAGCATTCCATCAATTTAATGAGGTGGTCATTGAAAAACTATAAACATATCTTTATCAAATTCAAACTCCATTTATCCATGCATTCAGATATTGCTTTCATATGTTGTGTAGATTCGTGGCTGGAAACAATGGGAGCAAGAGACTTCGACCCACGACTATGAGTTTTCGAATGGTATATTTGCCATGAATTTTTTTTTTTTTTTTTGTGTCTAATTTATCTCCTCACACAAAGAGGCAAGCTTACTGGTTATCTATCCACCTGTGGGCCTTGCAGATCCTTCAAGATTTAGGCTTACTCACGAGACATCTTTTGTGAGAGCGCACACTAGTTTCTGGACCAAGATACCATTGTTTTTTTATATTGTGAGATTTTATCTTCATCTCTTCTTCACTTTTAAATCTTATTTTTATCCATGATTGTGCTTATTCATGAGTTAGGCATATTATTCGTGCAGGGATGCTTTTTCCGACAATTCTTTAGGTCTGTCAGCAGATCTGATTACTTGACTCTGCGCAACGGGTTCATTTCTGTGAGTTCTCTAATCTAATGCCTTTCACATCGACCGAAGCAGTAAGCGTTGCTCCTCTTTTTTTATTACATCTTTTCACTTGTTTTTTAAGGTTCATTTGGCTCCTGGAAGCAAGTTCAACTTCCAAAAATACATCAAAAGGTCTCTAGAAGATGACTTCAAGACTGTTGTGGGAGTAAGGTAAATGTTCTAGATCGAGTGCATAGTTTTCGATGAGTTCTCAATCATACTCGATGGATAATCCCGATTTCCCTTCTCGTATGCTGACAGCCCCGTGTTGTGGGGATCTTTCGTGGTGTTCTTGCTTCTAAACGTTCACGGTATGTCATGTTGCTGTCAATATAGCTTGAGGATTCTCCATGGCCGCCCTTCGGGTTCCTTTTCGTCTCCTGACATATTCTTTTTATCCATTGAACCATTTCAGGGTGGCAAGCACTGTTTTGGGCATCCTTAGTTCCTGTGATTGTAAGATCTTAATCACAACAAACCTACATATGAAGAAAAAATCTTCAGACATAATACTTCTTCTTCTTCTTCTTGTTCAGATTATCTTAGCTGTTGGAACAAAGCTACAAGCTATTCTGACAAAAATGGCCCTTGAGATAACAGAGAGACATGCAGTAGTCCAGGGCATACCCCTTGTCCAAGGCTCTGACAAATATTTCTGGTTCGGCCGGCCTCGGTTGGTCCTGCACCTCATCCACTTTGCACTGTTTCAGGTAACAATTCATGGTCTACTTTCTTGGAGCTGTCATAGATTTGTATGCTAAAAGAGGCTTGATCGTTCTGTGCAGAACGCGTTCCAGATAACGTACTTCTTGTGGATTTGGGTAACGATACGTTCTTCTCTGCGTTCGACACCGAACTCCCTCTGTGCAGTGCTTGCTGCTAACTGAGCTTCTCCTTTTCTTCATGTGCAGTATGAGTTTGGGATAGATTCTTGCATACATGACAATCTTGGACTCGTGATTGCGAAGATCGGTGTGGGGTAAGTTCGATTTTTCGGAGAGCTGTGGATGTAATGTAATAACTTGAAGTGATGTAACAAACATTTGTTGATATTGCAGTTTGGGAGTCCTATGTTTGTGCAGCTACATCACACTTCCTCTGTATGCTCTCATTGCTCAGGTAGTTTTGGCATTTTTTGGTCTATTTTTTTTAGTTTTTGATGTTAAAAAACGATGATCGTGAGTTATATCTTGATCGGAAATATGCAGATGGGGTCGCACATGAAGAAGACCATCTTCGACGAGCAAACGTCGAAGGCGCTCAAGAAGTGGCACATGGCAGTGAAGAAGAAGCAAGGCCGGGGAGGGAAGTCCCCGACACGAATGGGTGGCAACGCGAGCCCCACGTCGTCGATGGGGTCGCCTTTCCACCCGGCCGGTGCGATGCTTCATCGGTTTAAGACCACCGGTCACTCGGGTCGATCGTATTACGACGACCACGATGCATCGGATCTTGAAGAACCTTCCACGCCTCCACCACCTACAGCCAGCTTGATCATGCGGTCCGAGCCCATGACTCATGATCATGATGAGCCGGAGCATGAGGTGGAGTTAGGCCCGCCGACGAGGAACGAGGACGACTTCTCGTTCGTGCGGCCGGCTCCGGCTAGCCAGAAGTGAGGATGGACGGATGAATGCTGCTGCTGCATTTTCTGCATCATTTTTTGGTAATAGGCATCTCAGCTTCATGTGCTCTGCTTGCTTCTC
This sequence comes from Plectranthus barbatus, assembly GCA_026898455.1. Taxonomy (NCBI): domain Eukaryota; kingdom Viridiplantae; phylum Streptophyta; class Magnoliopsida; order Lamiales; family Lamiaceae; genus Plectranthus; species Plectranthus barbatus. The sequence goes on along the minus strand of JAPKLW010008152.1, from coordinate 5,125 downwards.
TATCATTTCATTGTATTATTTTTTTACAACTTAAAATTTTAAAGATAAAAAGAAAAGAATTTTATACTCTATTTAAATTAGTTGGAAATAGGAGTGATCACGAGCCTAGTATGGTCAAGTTTGTGGTCAAATTTTCAAGTTCAAGTTCGACATGATGTCAAGTTCGTTAAGTTTAACTCAGCTTAATCGAGCTTGATTATTTAATTATTTATAATTAAATAATAATTATAGACATAAAATATCTTAATTATATTATGTTCGATAAGAATCGTAAGCCCGACTCGAGCTCGGCTAATATCGAATCAATTTTTAGTTTTTTTGAACTGGTCTGGATATTTCGTGAACCGGCTTGACTTGTGCTAAGAAAAACTGTGCAGTGATGCATAAAAAGGCAGTAGAAACTGAATATTAATCAAAACACAAGGGATTTTGCAGACTCTCTAAAGTTCTCAAACTTCAAAGACAACGATCATCTCCCGTGAGATGATCGTCGTCTCAGGGGACACCGTGCCCCGTCGGTTTCGAACGAACCGACCGATCAAAACAAGGAAGAACAAAACAACATGATTTCAACATCTCACACTGCACCACATCAGTTCTTTGCATTCTCTGCGCTTTGCTTTGCACCCACTGCGAAGAACTCCGTGATCACTTCGAGTGGCATTCCTTTGGTTTCCGGGACTTTGAAGAACACGAAAAACCACGCGACGGCGCAGACAACGGCGTACAGGGAGAAGACTCCCGCGAGGCCGATGGAGTTGAGCATCACTGGGAGACTGTAGGTGACTATGATGTCGCAGATCCAGAATGTGAGGGCGCATATGGCAATGCAGAGTCCCCGGACTCGCGTCGGGAAGATCTCCGAGCAGAGGATGTTCGGGATGGGTCCGAACCCCATCACGAAGCAGCAGAAGTAGACGATGACGCTGAAGGTGGAGATGCAGGCATGAGCCACTGACCCCAAGTTGATCACATTTCCAGCAACTAACATGATGAGGGTCAGCAGCAAAACAGGCAGTGTAGACAGAAGGAGATACCTGCAGGGTGAACGGAAAAAAACCGGGATAAAGATGCTCGGTTGTGGCCCGAAACAACGCAAAAACTCGTGCAAGACCATCTCGAGTCATGAGAATTACCTTCTGCCAGCAACATCCATGAGTTTCATCGCGAGGCCGATGCTAGGAAGCATCAGCAACGTCGTTACACCGCTTATGAGAAGAGATGAAGACTCCGAGCTGAGGCCCATATTCGACATGAGAACTCCCACACCAGCTTGTTCCAGGATTTGTGGGGTGTAGTATAGAACTCCATTGATGCCAGAAAACTGTGTCACGTGCATCACAACGCGTTACAATCGAGATACGAGACGTGTATCCATCGATAACAGTTACATAACACAGAAGATGGACAGTTCAAGAATGAAGTTTCAAGAATTCTTTAACTGCAATGATCATTGGATTATTGAGCCATGGACCCTTTCTTACTGAGATCAAGACTCTATGATACGACGAGCCACCCGACTCTACGACACTATCTATGATTGCTCCCAAGAATAATCATGAATATTTACTTCAAGGAAGGTGGATAGATAAAAATAAGGCTACAGTAGGGTATATGAAAGGCTTATTTACCTGCTGAAGGATTTGAATTCCAACACCAACAACCAGAGCATGTTTGACTCCGGGTTCGAAAAGATCCCTCCAGATAGGGCCTTTACAAGCAGCTTGAGGTTGCTTCTCCGTTGCCAGACCAAAGGAATGATGGCTCGTAATGTCATCTGCACGAAGAACCGAGTGGCTCACCAGCGCAGCAGCATGAACTAACTCACCATCAGCTGGTCCGTCTGCACCAGAGATCGAGAGAACCGAGCCACGCCTTGATGCAGCGCCGCCACCCTCTTGGTGCAAGTAGATCCTTTTGAGACCTCCAGAGCTGCTCTCATCTTTCCTGTATGCTAGCTGCCAACCGCCACCGATTCCAACGCTGCTGAGTTGATCACTGGGCATATCTTTTTCGGCATTGGTATCCTGCCCTTCCAGCAATGGACTCCTCAGGTTGTCGTCGGACTCATTCCCGGAGCCATCAGATGCATGATCATCTTCCCTCTGCAGGCTTTCTTCATCCCACTGCTCATTCTTGACTTGATTATCTGCTACATTGAACATGCTGCCGAAGTTTGAGAAGAGCATGCTTCTCATGCTTCCCATCCCCATATCCGGGAGTTTCTCGTGAACACTTCCGAAGAGGGTGACCAACGGATCCATAAGCATACTCCGGTTAGCCATGCTACCGTGACGCGACGCCATTCCAAGACTACTCTGTCCAGCAACTGGTTTGGCTATCCATGACTGGCCCTCCTCAGCTCCATACAATCTGATACGGTCTTTCACATCTGCATGATCCTGGTTACCAGCAAGATCTGTATCAGCACTGATAACATATTCCTCTATCGATGTATCGCCTCCGACATCCAGACCCTCGAGCAATAAAGCCATTTCACCTGTTGACAAAGACATCAAGCCTTAGAGCATCTACATTGTAAAATTAGTACGTTCGAATGGATTCGACCCTGTTCACAGCTCGAGCAAGATTTGATCATTCAGAACTTATTACAAATCCCAACTTCACTGAGATGAGATTTGAACAAACAAACTAGTTATCACAAAAACTGAATTACAGCAGAAATCAGTTTACCTGAGACATCTTCTCTTCCACGGAGCATTTGCAGAACTTTCTTGGCCTCTTTCATCTTTCCTTTACTCACCAGCCATCTAGGGGATTCGGGCAAGTACGTTGCGGCCAATACGAAATAGATAACCGAAGGAACAGAAAGAACTCCGAGCATCAGTCTCCAACTAGGTTGATCCATCAAGGACATTCCAAAGACCATGCAGTAAGACAAGAACATTCCAGTGGAGCCAGTAAACTGAGGGAGGGTATTCAGTAATCCTCTTATTTCTGGTGGAGCTGTCTCTGATATGTACACCGGAACAAGAGTGACCGCGAGGCCTATTCCAAAACCATCCAACAGTCTTGCTAAAAGCAGCACATACACATTTGGAGCCCATAGCATAACCAGTCCACTGAGGAAGTACAGAACAGATGAGATTATTAGCATGGGACGACGTCCAAGCCAGTCAGAGACTGGTCCGGAGAAGGTAGTGATCACTGTTGCTCCGATCAGGGATGTTGCGACGATGAGCCCTTCCATTGTGGGCTGGCTCTCCAATTGGAACTCCTTCTTGATGTAAAGCACAGATCCTGAAATGAATTCAATGTGCAGATTTTAGAGTGATTCAAGATCTTCCAAGCAACATAACATTCCATAAAATCAGTAGATTCACAAATTAGATGTATGATTTCTGCCTCAAATTAAGTTCTTGAAAAAAAAAAAAAATGGAGTGGCACAGAAACACTGCAAGTATAATGAGTATATATATATATATATATATACATATATAGATACCTGCTATGGTGGCATTATCCCATCCTTGCAAGAAGTTGCCAATGGCGGCCGCAATCGCAACAAACACAGCTCCCTTCATTCTTTCTGAATCCCAACTCTCTCACAAGAAAGTTGGTTCTTCTACTCAAGTAGGGAAGGGCAATGATATTGCAGCTTCGTCTCCACCAGAACTACAGAAGCAAAAAAGAATCTCATGCTTATGTTTATCAAATCACAGACAAAACTCAGAGAGAGAGAGAGAGAGAGGGGGAGAGAGATTCAGAACATCAATAGATTTTGTCATGCTCATCTCATGAATAAACATCTTTCACACTAAAGCAACAAAAAGATTGGGAAAGATTCGAACTTTTGCATACAATGGATACAAAAACTATTCAAATCAAACATATTCCATCTCAGAATACCTCGAAATCAAAAGGGCCTAAATAAATCCATCAAATCTACGCAATAGAACAGTGCCTTCCTGTGGGTTATGAGCAGCACATGCAATGCCACAAAAGGCTAAACCCTTATGTTATATATAGAAAGGGTGGGTTTATAGCAGGTGCAGAGAGGGAAAGAGACAGAGCAAAACTTTAATTTATTTGACACAGGTAATTGGTGTGTGAGGGAGGCAATGCTGGTGAAGACAGAAGAAGTAGACCTGGCAAAACGTGAATAGAGAGAGAGAGAGAGAGTGAGAGAGAGAGAGAGAACCAGTTCAAATGGGAGATGGATGGCGATCCAAGAACGTGCCGCGCTGATCTGTGTTGGAAAGATTCTTCCCAGATTTTATTATAAGAAATTGCATATGATTATTATATGAGTTGTTTTACACAATCACACAGTTCTAAACGAACTACGCATCTCTCCAGATTCAATCATGCCGTCAAATTTCAGTCTTTTCTTCCACTTCTTTATTCTTCAACTTCTCTCTAAAACACTACGTTGCGGGATTTGAAAATATTTTGAATTGTATTTTTTATTCACATAATTTTACAACTTGGATTATCAATATCACATATTCAAAAGAGCACATTCATATATCTAATATATTATATAAATCAAAATTTTCAAAATATACCATATATATCTCCTTTATTTGATTATTGCTTCATATGTGCAATCCAAACATCACAAAATAAATAGATTTTTTAGTATCTTGTAAACTAAATCTCTGCACTCTTCTTGAATATAAAATAAAAATCAAATCTTTTTTAAGTCGTGCTCATTTGTGGCAGCAAAGTTTGTTGGTAAAACGTTATAAGTTGGTCTCATTCATTCCTACCTCTATCAATCGTGGAAGATAAGCTCAATGTCACCATCCCTCTGCACAAAAATAACATATTTTTTCCTCCATTGGTGATAATTAAACTGATCAAATGAACTCTTCTAAAAAAACAAGAACAAAACACCATTCAACACAATTATATATATATATATATATATATATATATATATATATATATATACAGAGTGGCGAAGCCACATGGAAGCTAGCGGGGGCTTCCGCCCCCACGGCCGACGGGATTGTAATTTTTTTACATATACAAATTTTAAAACTAAAATAAAATTATAGGACATCGATCCTATGGAATTGGGTTGGAGCCCCCACGATGCTCAACTTCTGGCTCCGCCCCTATATATATATATATATATATATATATATATATATATATA
>JAPKLW010008151.1:5000-7500 GCA_026898455.1 Plectranthus barbatus | reverse complement strand
TCGAATGAATTCAAGAACATATTCGAAGAAATTCTGACCCCCAGTCGGAATGGTTTGTGGGTTCCGAACAGCTATAGTAACTGAACCTAATAAGATGGCAATTACAACCCAAGAAGTAATAAGTACTTGGCCATGTACTTGAAAACCTCCTATTTGCCAATAGAAATGTTGGCCTACTTCCACACCGGATATATCATATAACCCCTTTAGTGTGTTGATGGAACATGATAGTACATTCATATTGCCCTCTGAAAAAAAATCGAACTTTAAAAAAAATTATTTTGATTCAACCATCTCTTTGTCTACCTGAAATTGGATATTTTGAATACCAACTCCTATTTTTAATACTAACTAATCACATAATATCCCCAGTTATTTTTATCTATTTTAAAAAATTCAGAAATAATAACCGATTCCATAAATCTATCTGATTTTCGAAGGAAAAGTTATTTAGCTTATTATTAATCAAGGATTTCTTATATAGCTAGAACGGCCCTCACTAATTGCGAATACTAATTTATTAAGAATTAAGCGGATTGAAGATATAGCGTCATCGTTCGCTGGAATCGAAATATCTGCAAGATCAGGGTCACAATTTGTATCGATTAAACAAATTGTTGGAATTCCCAAAGTGATACACTCTCGCAGGGCCGTATATTCTTCATGCTGATCAATGATGATTACAATATCGGGTAACCCTGTCATATATTTAATCCCGCCCAGATATGTTTGTAGACGAGATAATTGTCTTTTCACCACAGCCGCATCTCTTTTCGGAAGACGATCGAGTCTTCCCGTTTTTTGTTCCATTCTCAAGTCCCTGAACTTATGAAGTCTCGTTTCTGTAGTGGACCAATTCGTTAACATCCCGCCGAGCCATTTTTTATTAACACAATGACACCGGGCTTTTATTGCAGCCCATGCTACTGAATCAGCTGCTTTATTTTTGGTACCAACAATCAAGAACTGTTTTCCCCTACTTGCTGCATCAAAAACCAAATCGCAGGCTTCGGATAGAAAACGAGCAGTTTTGGTAAGATTTGTAATATGAATACCTTTACGCTTTGCAGAGATATAAGGTGCCATTTTAGGATTCCATTTCCTAGTACCATGGCCAAAATGAACTCCTGCCTCCAGCATCTCTTCCAAGTTGATGTTCCAATATCTTCTTGTCATTTCTCCCCCCCCCCTTTTTTTTCAAAAAAAAGAGACGAGAAACCTCGAACTGAAATAAATAATTGTTCCGACGGAACCTTCTCTTCTACCGTAGATTGGCCGTAGATAGACGAATAAGCCATTAGTCTTTTCTATTGCCTTACTATTCAAATAACTGCACCAAATACATATACAAATAGTCAAAAAGATGAATCGGCTTTTAACTTTTAGGAATCATTAAATCCTATAAATGATTGTTCTGGTCTATCATGGAAATTCTTTGAAAATAAAGAATCAAATAATTTTCTGTGGTGAAACAAAATATCTCTCATTTCCCCCTCGAATAGATTGTTTTTTTTTGTTTCCATTTCCAATAGGCTCCTGTTGTGTTGTTTTGAGGAGGGCACCAATCCTTTCAATCCTGTACCAACGGGTATCATACCCCCCAAAACAACGTTCTCTTTCAGGCCTTTCAACCAATCGATTCGACCCCGGAGAGCTGCTTTTGCTAAAACTCGAGCAGTTTCTTGAAAACTTGCTTCAGATATAAAACTTTGAGTATTGAGAGACGCTTTTGTTATTCCCAATAAGAGGGCTCGGTAACAAACCGCTTCTTCCAACGCGCGTCCCATTCGTTCCGCCCGTAACAATCCAATTAGTTCTCCCGGTAAAAAAACATTAGACATTCCATCTTCTGAAACCAATACCTTTGATGTTATTTGACGTACAATAATTTCTATATGCCTATTATGAATCTGCACTCCTTGGGATCGATAAACCTTTTGGATCTTATTAACCAAAGAGATACGACTTTGCACTATAGTTAGCTCAGCACCAATCAAGAATGCCCACGGCATTCCAAGAATTCTTGTTATACGTCCGTTCCAACCCTCAACCCTCTTTTCTAGATTTATCGATATTGAATCAATCGAACGCACTTCTAACACCTGTTCTACTTTTGGGAGCCCCTGGGTTATATCACCAGATCTCGACTTTTCATATATAAATGTAATTAAAGTATCTCCTTCGTACAGGATTTCCCCATAGTGGCCATGAACAGTTGCTCCTGGAGTGGCCAAATAAGGCTTAGCTGATCGTATTACTACAGAGTCAACTTGAACAAGTATAACTTGACCCGATTTTAATTTTAGGTGTGGTGCGTTTTTGACTATATTTTCACAAATAAACTGTCCAAGACTCATTATTGTAAATTTTTCTTGACAATAATTGGGGTGGAGAAAATATGAATTCAAATAGAAAATAATGTTACTGCACGGACGGAGATTATAAATTTTTTCATTTTCATCGATTAAATAATATTTAAATTTAATTACTTGAAAAGTCT
>JAPKLW010008150.1:0-13823 GCA_026898455.1 Plectranthus barbatus | reverse complement strand
AATGTGCTTTCACAACTACACCCAAGTAGTGGACGAATATTTGATTTCTTTTATTCTCGTGATCTCTTTGTCATATGTAAAATATTTTCACTACTACCCTAAGCAGATGACAAATAATAGAGTTTTATAAATGACTATTGTTGATTCAGTTTTATTTATCATAAACTGATTTTAAGCAATGAATCTCTTTTAAAATATAATATTACCTTAAAATGGCCAACAACAAAGTTTTTATGAGATTTCATTGTATTAAAAAGATTTTTCAAAGAGAAGCTATTCTATCTATCTAATTTATTATATATATATATATATATAATATGCCTAATTTAAGCTGTAATACTAATATGAAAGCTAGATTCTGGTGCATTTAAGCTTCAATATTTTATATCTTTTTATAATAAATTGAAAGTAAAAAAAAAATTAAGGTACAAGTTTACCTCAATCTTATATATGCACGTGCTAATGATAACATTCTAATATTCATTATCTAAAGTTAATACAATTCTTTTCAAAATATCAATTTTATAATATATTTGACTACAAGAAGAAATAGTTACAAATTTATTTTATTTAATAAGCTATACTATATTTTAATGAAATTAGTATTATGTGTATATGACATTCACAAAAATATTTTATATGTTTATTATTGATAAATTACTAAAAGTAATATATATGCGCCGCGCATTGCGCGGGTGGAAAACTAGTTAGTTGTAAAATATATTTTTTCTCACTAATTCATCTAAATTACAGCATACACAACTCTCACATTATGTCAAGCTCAATCATCCTCTTACCTATCTTTAGATACCTTACCCTCTTAAAATAAACACTCCGTCAAATATCTGAGCCAACCGATCCCATCTTCTTCCCCATAAATATATTACAAACAAAATTCATAACATGAAACGAAATAAATTAGCCCACAAAATAACCTTGAGCAACAAAATCGTCCATCCCGTCTCATCCTCTCCCACCACCATTAGAGTCGACATCGAATGAGCTCCGCCGATGGAGGCTACACAATTTTACTTACTTGACCAATGAACTTGAAAATTTTCAGTAATTAATAATGCAATATAAGGGTATGAAATTTTTTGGAATATAATTATTAGTTATTCATATAAATTTTGTATATGAAAGATTTATCATCTTTTATTTAATAAATATATATTTTAAATAGATTTGTAGATTATAAATAAAAATAGAAAATGGATGAAGGATTGAATATTTCAATTTAGTAATATATATATATATATATATATATATATTAAATAAATTATGAAAAAAAATAGTAAGAATATGAACGACAGAACAATCAACTAAAATACACATAATAGTGAATGAAACAATAAAAAAAGTTAATTGTGAACAAACACTGAAGAATAATGATATTGAGATTAAAATCAGTAAAAGAAAGAACAATTATTTATTAACACAAAGAAGAAACTGGGGTTTACATAAATATCATCATCAAATGAATAAAATAACAAAAGACAATTAATAATATATTTCATTGCAATAAAATTAGCATAACAAATAATAATAAAATGATATTTCATCACATAAAACACAACAAAACAAAATTGATGAAGAAAAAATGAAAAAAAAAACCTTAAGAATCAACTGCTGAATAAAATAATAAATTATGCACATACATCAATTTCCCTATTTTTCCTCTCATGATTATTCATCAACGTGACATAAACCAAAAAAATATGGGTTGTAAGATCCAATATGTCTAGTATTTATACACAACTAATAATATTGTTTAATGCTAATAAATCAATTAAAATCAGCATAATATATCTATTGATTGCTAACAATTATTCTTTCCATAGTTTGTATAATTTCATAATTTAGTGTCATAATTTTTCTTCCATTATTAACTACAGAGATTTGTTTCTTTATTTTTTTTAAAATTTCTTTTGGTAACTTATTTGATCGAAAAAAAATATTGTTTCCTTATTTAATAAATACATTGTTTCTTTAACTGATTAAATATAATCTTCTAATTGATTTTTATTATATTTGATAAATATTTAATTGAAAATAATAAAATGAAAAAACAATCTGAGCATAACATCGAAAAAAAGAATTAAAAGATTTGAAGATATCTATTACAATATATTTATACATTTATTTAATAATTAAATAAAATACTCTACCATTAAATATTTGTTAGATTAAATATATAAATATTAAATATGCATATTTATGTATTTATGTGATAAAAATTGTAATATTAATTGTATTTCCTTATAAATTCAATTATTTACTTAATTGTGTGTATAGTTATTTCCGTAATGTACACAAATAATCAAATTCTAAAAATCATAAATCTATATATATATTAAAACAATAACGGAGACAATATATGGAAATATTCACTTGCATTAATTGTTCATTAATTTAACTACTAAGTTCATTAATTATTATGTAAAACATTCTATATTTATTTCTCTTTGAATTTTCATCCTTTTTTATGGAAATATTTTTGGAACACATGTATAAATCAATTATATTATTTTTCTTTAATTTTTAATTTATATATTTTAGGAGAATATGTACAAATAAATTAGAAACAAATTAGATTTATTTTACTTTATTTATTAGTTCCATAACATGCCTAAATTATTTAGGAAAATATATGTCTTAAATTGAATTAAATTCATTGTAGGAATGCTCCAATATTAAAATGTGAACTTTATAGATAATGAAAGTATTACTTTGCTAAATGTATTTAACGACCGACAACGAACCATATGCATAAAGCTTAATTATAAAAAATGATTTTTTTATTATTTTAATACAATAATTGTAATTATTATTCTAAGAGAAAATTAGGGGTATAGAAATTAAATCCTAAAATTAATCTTAATATTTTAGGGAAATATATATAAATCAATTAGAATTTCATTTGATTGATTTTTCCTTAATTAATTAGGGTGAACATTATTATCCTAATAAGTTTTTTTAATTTATCATCCATAATGTTACAATTAATCACAATCGATAAATTATTCATAAAAAATGATTATTTTATTAGAATATTACACTTTATTTGGTCAATAATATTCTAAATTACAGTATTATACCACTATAAAATAAATATATCTTAAAACTAATTATATTTATATGGCCGAATTTGGAGTTAAAAAATAGTGGTCTATCTATATATAAAATATTATAACTTAAATACTTATCTATTTATATATTTATATTACTATTCCTAAAATCAAGGCCCAAAATATTTATTTTCCTTCTAAACAAAATTTACGAATTTAATCACAAGGAAATATAGAAACTAATTAATACAATTAATTTGCAAGTTAATAAATGTTATTATGAAAAATAATTCAATGAATATGGCAATAAATCAGTCATGATACTTTCATTTTTATATTTTGAAACATAAGATAATCAAAATAGATTAGCTAAAATTATGGCACAAATTGATAATCAAATTAAATACAACCCTCTAATTATGATCGAGATAATTAAATTTTAGATCATCTTGGCACTATAAATATGAATACATTTTTTACAAACTCCTCATTCTCCATCTCCTCTCAAATGAAAATTTTAGTAGTGCTCATTTGGTTTGTTTAGTTTTATTTTATTGTTGTAATAAATATGTACATTCTCCATCTTCTCTCAAATGAAGATTTTGATTTTGTTCATCTGTTTTATTAGGTTACTTTTTGCTGTTATTATAAATTATACTATTTGGCTTCAATGTCACGCCCCGATTTATAAACAAGACTTAAATAAGACAATTGAGGCACATCGGGAACGAGACTTGCACTTGGGATATCAATCAATAAGAAGAGTTCAAGTAGATAAGAAAGAAACCATCACACTTCTCCCAAGTTAAGCAAAAGATATTAAAGGGGGTGCCTCCTCAAGAAGGGATCGTAGCTTCTTGAGTAAATCAAATATCAGAGTTTGTAGTATGTTATCAAAAGGCTAACAAAAGATAAAGAGTTTTAGCAGCGGAAAGTTATCAATGAAGTATGTATAAGAAGATACATACTTCAGTATCTAACTATTACAAAAGGAATCTTCAGCTCCACTTCGGATATTTTAACCTGCGCATATAAGAAATAATGCGAGGGGCTAAGTACAAATTGTACTTAGTGAACACATGCCCAAAAACATACAAACATATAAGTTTGTCATGCCTTTTTATCGGGTCGCACATGGGGTTTTAAATTTGAAATCCTCCCATTGCGCCAAAACATTTCATGAATGAGCATGCTCCTTTTTACTTAGTTAAACTATCTGCAAATGAATATGTGACTGGGAGGTGGCCACCCACCACAGTCACAATGCTAGTCCGAGTAGGGCATGACCCCTAACATGTCAGCATCATAGTGCACTAACCCGAGGTATCTCTTTCACTACCTGGGTACGATCGATAAGACTCGCAATACACAGAGTCAACATCCACGTTAATTACGTTTGATGTTCTTCTCTGAGTGGGGTTCCCCCACTGAGAGGACAGATAGCAAACACAAAACAGTAGGCAATGACAAAACAGTTTAAAACAAAACATTTCATTTCATGATTGATATGCTTTGAAAAGAAAACATCATTTTCATGTATTTAATTTGGCCCACTATATAGGGGTAAAAGAAAGCCCACCTTGAGTAGGTGCGGTCACGTGATTGGTTGATCTAGAAACGGATCTTCTTCTTTCCTTTTCCTATTGCATAAGGAATACGAGTAAATCCTCAAGGGATAATAGATTTATTTAAATCTAATTTCATCAAAATCGTTCTAGACTCTTAATCGATCTTGGACTTCTCACGTTTGAGCCATCGGATAAGGATATAGAAGAATGATTTTGTCAATTTAGTTTGACGGACAGGGTAGTCAAACATTTCTTCAATAGCTCGTGGTTCAACATCGAGCATTTATTCAAGGAACATGAATAATAAATCCATGTGATTGAGCGAAACAAATGACTTCGTCAAGTGACTATGCACTTTCAAGAACAACTGTTCTGAGCATATCCTCTAGGGTTTGAATGGTTCTCTCGGTTTGGCCATCAGTTTGAGGGTGAAAAGCAGTGCTGAAGTTCAATCGAGTTTCGAGCTCTTTCTGTAAGCTAGTCCAAAATTGTGAAGTGAACTTCGCATCTCTGTCAGATGTGATCGTGGTTGGCACTCCATGCAGTCGTATGATTTCCTTGACATAGAGCTGGGCCAACTTATCTGATCCATACGTAATTTGGATCGGTAGAAAATGTGCACTTTTGGTTAGGCGGTCCACAATTACCCAAATAGCAGTGTTCCCTCTTTGGGACTTAGGTAAACCGGTTACAAAATCCATAGCTATTGCATCCCACTTCCACTCAGGAATGTCAAGCGGCTGTAACTTTCCATACGGCCTTTGATGCAATGCTTTTACTTGTTGACATGCCAAGCATCATTCTACGAGCAGGGCTATGTCTCGCTTCATGCCTTCCCACCAAAATTTGGACTTCAAGTCTTGATACATCGTCGTACTTCCAGGGTGGGCAGTGTACGGTGTTTCGTGTGCTTCTCTCATGATTTCTTCTTTCAAATCATTAACCTTTGGCACACACAATCTTCCGTCGTACATTATGACATTATCGGAAGCTTCTTGAAAGTTTGCGACTTTCTTCTCACGAATCTGAAGTCGTATTTTCTCCAAACCTTCATCTTGCCTTTGCGCTTCCACAATTCTCGTCCTTAGATCAGGACTTGCCAATAAGGCTGCTATCCTAGTACTCACCGTCTCTGGTGGTGTGACCAATTCAAGATTCATCCTTTCAAAATCCTTGATCAATTCGTCCTTTTGCGTTATCACAGCACAAGCTTTGGCTGGAGACTTTCTGCTCAACGCATCAGCTACTGAATTAGCTTTTCCTGGATGATAATTAATGATCAAGTCATAGTCCTTCACTAGTTCTAACCATCTTCTTTGTCTCATATTCAGATCTTTTTGCTCAAAGAAATATTTGAGGCTCTTGTGGTCAGTGAAGATCGCACATCTAGCTCCATAGAGATGATGTCTCCAAATCTTCAATGCATGCACGATAGCTGCTAGTTCTAGGTCATGGGTTGGGTAGTTTAATTCATGCGTCCTCAATTGACGTGATGCATATGCAATTACTTTGCCTTCTTGCATCAATACACAACCTAGACCGTTCTTGGAGGCATCTGTATACAGCTCATAGTCTTTATCTGCTTCTGGTACTGCCAAGACTGGGGCAGTGGTTAAGAGTTCTTTCAAGCGTTGAAAACTCGCTTCGCACTCTTCTGTCCAAGTATACTTAATTCCTTTTCTCAAAAGTTGCGTCATTGGTCTTGCAATTTTAGAAAATCCTTCAATGAATCTGCGATAATATCCAGCCAGTCCAAGAAAGCTTCGAACTTCGTTCGGATTTTTGGGAGCTTCCCAATCCTTCACAGCTTGTATCTTTGCTGGGTCCACTTTAATTCCTTCAGCGGATACTATGTGTCCTAGAAACATCACTTCCTTCAACCAAAATTCGCATTTGCTGAATTTAGCGTATAGTCTCTCCTTTCGCAGGGTTCTCAAGACTGTTCTCAAATATTCTCGATGTTCCTCTTCACTCTTCGAGTAGACAAGGATGTCGTCTATGAAGACTAGGACAAAATTATCTAGATATGGATGAAACACACGATTCATAAGATCCATGAATACTGCTGGTGCATTTGTCAATCCAAAAGGCATCACTACAAACTCATAGTGGCCATATCTTGTTCGAAAAGCGGTCTTTGGAATATCCGTCGGGCGGATCTTGAGCTGATGGTATCCGGACCTGAGGTCAATCTTCGAAAAGACCTTTGCTCCCTTAAGTTGATCAAAGAGATCGTCGATTCTTGGGAGTGGATACTTGTTCTTCAAAGTGAGTTTGTTCAGCTCGCGGTAATCAATACACATGCGCATAGACCCATCTTTCTTCTTCACAAAAAGAATAGGCGCTCCCCAAGGCGATGCACTGGGTCGAATGAATCCTAGGTCTAGCAATTCTTGCAATTGCACCTTCAACTCCTGCAGTTCCTTGGGGGCCATTCTGTACGGAGCTTTTGAAATAGGAGCTGCACCTGGTTCAAGGTCAATAACAAATTCTAGTTGCCTATCTGGCGGCAATCCAGGTAGCTCATCGGGAATAACATCTTCAAATTCTCTGACGACTTCTACGTCGCTGACAGTAATGTCCTTCTTGTCATCCTTATTGAGGTACACAAGGAAAGCTTGACTATCCTTTATGCTGGCCAATCGGTATGCTTGCATGGAAAAAATTAGGGGAGTCCTTGTTCCTTTCCGAACTCTATGCAAGTACACTGGTTCTCTCCCAGCTTGTTCAAAAGACACAATCCTATCCTTGCATCGGATGTCTAAATATTTGGATGTAATATCCATGAATAATCCCCATTTAAATTTTAATGGGAAGTGAATTATGTGAATTTTGAGATTTGTATAATGGGAAGTTTGTACTCATGTTGAGGATTATTTAAAGAATATTGGAAGAAATTATTGATATTGAAGTGTTGGAGAATGGGATTTGGATGTTATGCATGTTAATTTGGAGTATAGTGTTTTGGAAATTAATGATATATACATATATTCAAGTGTATATGTATAAAAGAGGAAAGAAATAGTGTATATATGTAAATAAGTTGGGTTATATAAGTATATATAAATTTATATATATAGATATTATATATATATATACATTATATATATATTGGGAGTATATAATATATTATATATATGGAAATATTGTGTATTTTCCTTTCCCAGCCTAGATATTGTCGAAGAGAGAGAGAGAGATTGATTTCAGCCCCCAGCCCGTCACCCCCACTTCCCGGCGAGCCACCGGCCGACTCCGGCCACCCCAAGACGCGAGACCACCGCCATTTGAAAGCCTGTTCTTCAAGCTTTCTATCGAACTAAGGTAGAGCTCGTGAGGCGGAGTATCCAGCGAGATATCGAGGAGAGAAGGAGGGTCGCCGGACTGTGGCGAATTCCTCCCAGTTTCGGCCGCGCCGCCACCCCATTTTCCCGTCCCGATTCCGGCTTCCACAGACCACCTTCGACCAAGCCACCGCCGCCAAACGAAAGCTGAGACTCCAAGCTTTCTTTTAAGCTATAGTGGAGCTCGAGAGGTTGAGAAACGAGGAAGTTATCGCCGGTGGAAGTTAGGTAATTTTTGGGCGAAATTTCCAGATTTTAATTCGTATAACTTATGTTTCCGGCCGTATTCCGGCAAATTGACCGTGGATTTGGACTTCCCTAGGTGTAGGGATCAATTTAAGACCGAGAACGCACCCTGTTGCCGCCGGAAAAGCTCGAACGCCGCCGCCTGTGGAGGAGCTCCGGCGAGGTAATTTATGTCCTTCTTTTTCGTCATTTTTCCGCGATTTGTGGGTAGATTCGAGTTCTAGGATGTCTAGGGAGCATGTAGATGTGTTTGCATGTCAATTTAGGTGGTTAAATCTTGAGAAATGTCGAGTTGCAGGCCGGCGATCGCGGCTGCCGGCGGGGAGGGTCATATCGACCTACAGGGGGTCGATATACCCCCTGTTTCAGGTCGATATGGCCGGACAGAGAGGAAAAAAAATGGGTTTTCGTGTTTGCCCTGATTCGATTCAAGTTATTCTCGATTTCTAAGTTTGATATGCCTTTATTCAAGCATGTTTATCATGTTTAAGGTGTAGGTTGTTATAATCTAGAGTTGGAATTCAATTTTATTTTGATTAAAGGAGGTTGAAGCATGCTAAATTGAATGACAAGCATAGGAAATGTTGATTTGGGATTTTTGAGCTAAATATATGATTTTGGGAGCATGTTGGGAGTAACATAGGTATAGATATTGATGGTTTGGATCGAAAGAAAATTATGGAAATTAAGTTTGATGGTGAATTAATTCTTGGAATTTGTTGAGGTTTACCGTTGTCCTAGATCGCTTATCCTAATTGGGTACACCGTGATTAATTGTAGGAATTTGAGAACGAGGATCGTTGAGCTCAGGCATCTAAATAAGCCAAGTAAACGAGGTGGGAAACTATTTCAACTATAAAACAAAATGCGTGTTTTCTTTTAAAATTGTGTAAAATGTTTTGATTTAAAATGAAACTGCTATGCTTGTTTTGTGTTATCATTATCTGTCCTCTGTCGTTTCCCAACGACAAGAGAGAATAACTAATGAGTTTGGAACCAGGTTCACATAACTGCGCTAGAACTCAATTAGTACATATGGAATAGCGATTTCATATGATGGGAATTGGAAGATATAAGGTGGAAATTGTTATACGTGAAAGTGGAAGTTGTGAATGAGAATGGGGATAATTGATTATGAATTGTGATTAATAAGCGATCGGGTCTCAACAAGGATTTCTGAGACTAGTGCACTCTAGATGACAGTAGGTTGAGTATTTATTCATTCCTAACTGATCATCGTAACTTGGAAGCCGGCCAACTTCCAGTTACAACCCTGACACAGATATGATAACATCTAAAATAACACACGTGTGGAATAAAATGTTTTGGCTAACACGGTTCTTTTCAACAAAACCCCGTGTTTAGCTGTGTGAGTTGCATAGCATGTTTTCTATATAATGTATGTTTTGGCATGTTTCTCACTGGGTACGAAAGTACTCAGCCCTCGCGATATTTCTAAATCGTGCAGGTTAAGCGCCAGGATTTGAAGTAGCGGGTGTAAGCAGAAGAAGGAAGAATAAGTGTGCTTTTGAACAGATCCTGTGACATGTATCTCCATATACGTGTCACCATCACGCTACACACACTGCTGCACCACTCTCTGAACACTTCCCTCTTTTATCTGAATTTCTGACTGAAGTTTTATTTAAATTGTAGACTCGAAGTGTTATTGTTGCTGTTAAAACTGTTTCACTTATATTTTGAAGTTCCTATCTTATTTTTACATTTTACTTGCATTTCGAAAAACCTGAAACATCAATGTAACGTGGCTCCATATTAGAGGGTCAGATGGGGGCGTTACAGGTGGCATGGTTTTCTTCCAACCAGTCCATTCCCAGAATTAAGTCCACATCTTCATTTGTAGGACGTTCAAACCGTTGGCTTTTAATATGCATGTTCCAAAAGAGATTCCTAGGGTCGGGCAGGTAAGGTTCGAGAGAGTTGATCCACTGGTCGGGGTGATTACACACAAATCGTTCTTAGTTTTCTCGGTACTAAGCCCTAGGTTCTGGATACAATCTTCAGATATGAATGAATGTGATGCGCCAGTATCAAAAAGCACAATAATCAGTGACTGGTTTACTAATCCCATACCTGTCAGGTTTCCCTGATCTTCCTTCTCCTTCGGCTGTTCAAGGGCATAGGCTCTTCCCTGACGTGCTGGCTGCTGAGCTGGCTGATGTTGATTTTGCTGCTGCGGCGGTTGTTGTTGCGGTTGCGGCTGCTGAGGCACCTGCTGAATCGGCCTGGCTTGAATAGCGCGGTTGCGGTTGTTCTTGGTTTTCTGCTGGCTTTGCAGTGCTCGTAGTTGGGTATTGCCTTGGTTGCCTTGGAGCTGATTCCGGAAATCCTGGCGATTGTTGCCCTGGCGACACTGTGACGAATAGTGTCCCATCTTCCCGCAGTTGTAGCAGTTGGCACGAAGTGCAACGCATTCTCCCAGGTGGTCTCTTCCACAACGGTTGCAGCGTCTGACAGCAAAGTTTCCCTGGCGGTTGTTCCCTTGGTTCTGGAAACTCCTCTGATTTTCAGCCTAATTGTTGCAAAAATTCTGGCTGCCTTGCCAGTTTCTCCTTTGTCCGGTTGCCGGGGTCTGTGCAACGTCATCCTGCTTTCTTTTTGTTCCTGATCCAGTGGGTTGCTCGAGCTTGTTGGCCAAAAGAGCAGCTCGCAGTCCATTCTTCAGTGCTGCTTCAATATTCAAGGCTCGCTGCAGTGCGTCGGTGTAATCTAGCCCAGTTAAGCAAGCAAGAGAAGCTTGGATGTCTGTTTTCAGTCCAGACATGAATTGAAGCGCCTTCTTCTGCTCAGTGTTCACCGCGTCTGGAGCATACTTTGACAGACTGTTGAACATCCGGTCATATTGTGTAACTGACATTTCTCCTTGCACTAGGCGGTGAATTCCGCTTGTTTCTGGACTCGGTACGTCAGAGGGATGTACTTGGTGTAGAATTCTGCCTTAAATTGATCCCAAGTTAGGGCACCTTCTTGCTCAGGAGTGAGTGTCTTCATATGGGTATCCCACCAGTGTTCGGCTTTGTCAGTCAGTTGGAAAGAAATGCACTGGACTTTCTCACGGTCGGTGCAATCAAGTATCCTGAAGGTCCTTTCCATGGACTTTATCCATGTTTCAGCTTTAGGCGGATCTTCAGTTCCGTCTAGCAGCAGCGGATTCTGTCGGGTAAAGATCTCCCCGATCTTTCTAGGTTCAACAGGAGGTGCTTGCATCTCCTCATCATAGTGCTCCCAATTTTGTTCATGTTGGGGACCTTCGCCTTGGTTTGGATTTTGTCCCTCTGGGTTCAATTGAGGTTGGCCTCTTCCACGGCCTCGTCCTCGTCCTCGGCCTCGGCCTCGTCCTCGTCCTCGGCCGCGGCCTCTAGCAGGGGCTTCTCTAGGCGGCATTCTGCAAAGCAAATAGTAGTTAAAAGGTATTCAGGATCCTAAATACGCACAATGCGTATCGAAAAATCCCTATGAGGATCGCACAATCATATTACAACACTTAAGTAGTGTAGGTTATCCCACAATTTAGGGTTAACAGTCTTTTAAGGGACAGTATTCCCTTCAATATTTGGCATTAGCCCATGCTACACAAATCATTATACGATCAAGAAGATGTAATATTAAGATGGAAAGCATTAAACATAACAACATGATATACATCCGAAATGCCCGGAAAGTGGGCGGTAGCATTTCCATTAAAAATCTTGGGGTCACCGCGTTTGAAAATTGGCTTCCCGCTACCAAGATTACAACATTCGTCTTCTCCCAAGGGAGGCATCCTAATTACGATTACATCGATTTTATTCGAATAGTTAGAGACGGGTCCAACAAGGTACCCTACAATCACACATCCTACGGTTACAACTGATAATTATCACATATATGCATCTAATAGTCCAGGCGAGGCTGGCAATCAATAATCATCGTCCGACGAGTCGAACATCCCATCATCGGAGCAATCGATGATCACAGGGGAGGTAGGAAGTTCATTGGGGTCATCTTCTTCGTCGTCATTCATCGGTTCATTGCCCCATTCTTGTTGCCACTGTTGCTGCCAGTTGGCAGCCATCCACTCGAAAGCCATCGGAACAAGTCCACCATTCCCTTCCTCAACCATGTTCTGCTCTTTCCCATCTCCTTGACCGTCTCCTTCCTCGTCACCTTCTTCGTCTTCTTCTTCTTCATCCTCTTCTGGATCCTCCTCATCTTCCTCATCCTCAGCTTCGTTGGACTCTTCTTCATTTCCCTCGGGATCGAGGTATTGGTCTCCGAGTCTGTCCCGCATTTCCTGTCTCCACGCGACTGGTATAGGGCGATCCAAATTGGGATTCTGAGAATCGTCGGAGTCATCCTCGTCGGAATAGGCGGGATAGTGGCTGGCATCTAATTCCTCATCGCTCGGTCCGAGTGATGGATTCTCTTCAGGATCCTCTTCTGAGTCAGTCTCACTTTCTCCTCCAGATATCGGTATTGAGGCTCGTGAAGACCCGGCTTCATGATCATGTGTCCGTGGGCTAGGAGGAGGGCTTCTGAATGATGCCTTCTGTGCACGGATAAGGGCTATGAAATCTTCCAGATCAGATTCATCAGCAGGGGAGTCATCGAGGAAGTCTCGGTAGTTAGCTTGCACCCAAGATTGCCAGTGAGGCGGTAGCAGTTCCACCAAGAGGCGGAGTCCTTCAGTACGGGTTACTCCATGAGGGTGTGCATCTTCCCAGAACTTGTAGAAGTCAGTGAGAAATTGGTTCAGAGAGTCGCCACGGCATATTTTGTAGCTTCGGAAGTAGCTAACACGATGCTCTCCTGAGGCGTTGCGCGGCAGAGGTTTGCGACGAGTAAAGAAAGGCTTGGCCATCTGCGAGTAGATAAGGTCAAAGGAGTCCATAGGTTAGGCAGAAATATAAATAATAGATTGCGTAAATTCAAAGGTTAGCGTAGCAAAAGTAACTCGATTATAAAGGTAATACTTCTATGTTCGCTACGGCGCATAAGAATCCTATCTTAGTACATGCTTAATCTAAGTCTCTCGCGAAGGTAAACTAACACATGCTCCCTAAAAGCATCTAAATTCTCTAATAAGGCCTTTATATTAACGAATTCATAATGCAACAATTCATGCATTAGACTAGAGATGCAACTATTTATGCAAAAAAAAAAATTATTTTTTATTTTTTTGAATGCAACTATATATGCATAAAAACTTTATATATGGGATGCGACTATATATGTGTTGATTTCATAATTTGCAACAATGTATGCACTAGAACTTTATAAATGAGATGCAACTATTTATGCATCGTACTTTCCTAATACTCGATATGCATAGACATTTCTTAATTTAAAAGAGAAAGATATATGTCTTAATACAATAATTATTCAAAACATTTTCTCTTGATGCAGCGCAGAGTACGAGTACAGGAGCTGGAGCTGGTAAGGACATTTCCGAATCATTTAGTAGGTGGAGGCCTCGAAACAAGGAGGACCTCGGTTCAGAGCGAAAAGAAAGATTTTTCAAACCTCGCTCTGATACCACTTTGTCACGCCCCTATTTATAAACAAGACTTAAATAAGACAATTGAGGCACATCGGGAACG
>JAPKLW010008148.1:0-13827 GCA_026898455.1 Plectranthus barbatus | reverse complement strand
TTAATAACATAAAAAAATATTAAAAATAAAAAACACTTCATAAATTAACTGGTCCAACACATTAGCCCGAAAATTAAAGGGTCAGGATTACAATTGAAATTTTTTAGTTCAAAAAAATCTCAGCCTGCTTTCTAATCGAATAGCCTACAAATTGATAAGGCTTACTCAAAATTTGATGGACTGGCCTATTTTAAATCCCTGTCCCGACCCTTTCCCATACATAAAAAAGGGAAAATATATTAATATATTTCAAATTATGATTAATTTATAGAAGAATATTCTTAGATTTCATTAATATATTAAAATATCATGGATTATTGACTGGTTAACAAACTAAACATCCGTTACAAATATGCTGAGTGGACGCAATTAATGTGTTATTTGAAAACATTAATGCATGTATTAACTACAATTAATGACTTTAAAAGAGAGAGAGAGAGAGAGATAAGATTCAATGAAGAATGATTTTGACGTATACAATTTTGGTCTCTCTCAAACTCCAATGTGTCACACTATGAACTTTATTTTGTTTTAAATTACCGATATATAATATGGCAATTAGCAAGAGAATTTAAATTGCTTGGGATATAATATAAAAAAGGGAGGTTGAGAAAAAAAGTGATTTAATTTGGGCATTAATCTGTGGCATGCAGTCATAATTGTAGAAATGAGAAGTTCAAATTTCATCGACCTAGCAATGGTGCAACACACCCCTAATTATGGCAATTTAATTTTATCGTCTCTACAATTATTTAATACATTAATTAATATTTCACATCATTTTTGTATTGGGAAATTGAAATTATATCTAAGGCCTTTATTTTAGTATTTACTGTGTAGAGCTCATTTTTGCCCCCTATTAATTGACATGACAGAAAATATTAAATATAAGGTTAAATTAGAGGATATTAGGACATATATATAGGCCCAAATTATTAATATTTCTAAAGTCGAGAAGTTCGAATTCTTTTTAATGAAATTTTTTTATGCAAGCCTAATAAATTCAATCTAGTCTTGTGAGAATGTAATGAGCATTTAAATACTAATCGTGGAATATAAAAAATTGGAGTGAAAAGAAACCCGGACACTCATTTATGTTCTGTAAATTGTAATAATCTTCATTATTTAATTTTTTACCATATAGATATATTTATCATTAATCAATTCTGTGAAGAAATATACATGTTTTGATTTAAAGCACCAAAATCGTACCCATGTGAGAAACTTAATTGGGAAAAGTTACATTTCCGATTCGGAGTTATATGAGTAAAAAGTTAACCATGTGCAATTAATTATCAATTAGTTAATGATTTGTCTATCACAAAATGTAAATTATAAAAATATTGAGAAAATAAAATAAATAAATATAATCTATATAATCTAGTTGGCCTACAAAATTAACAGAATATATTCGGTGAATTAATCTATGTTTTATAAATACTTGGTGACAATTATATATTTAATTATATATAGGTTTATGTGAACAAATAATGTGTAAACTGTGAGAAGTAAAATCATATAGTTCATTTGATTAATAAAACTCATATATAAAAGTATCACATTTGTCATTATGTTTTATTTTTTTAAAAAAATATCAGCTAGCAAAAATAACAAAATCACCACCACAATTTTTCATAAAAATGTTTATTCTAAAGTTTTTAAATCAATAATCGGCTAAAACACATAGTTTGATTATAGGTTGAATAACAAGTTTTCATCCCGATTTTGAAAAAATAAAATAAAAAAGTAAAAGAATTATTAATTTTATATTTTTGAATTCTTTAACAAAAGATAGTAAACGATGCCATTCCTGACCCAATATAAATGGTTAACAAATGATATTATAAGATTGTCGTAATAGTTCGAGAGAGGGATTAATTGAGTTAAATTGAAAAATTCAATAGCGACTTAAATTAATTTAATGACGGTTGGTTCCAGTTTTCAGAGTAAACTTAAATATACAGCAGAAATAATTGATATGTCAACTTGTGTTTATACAAATTGACGATTGTTTGTCAGTTTGGTTTGTTAAATCTTAGTATGGTACATAAATCTGAGTATGCTTTATGTCAGTTTCAGTAAATACTTCAACACTTGAATGTTGAGTTTTAAAGATAAGTAAGCTGATAAATTGAAAGCAATAAAAGAGACAAAGGATTATAATAGTTTGGACTCTAAAGGTCCTATGTCCACTCTTCAGACTTGAAGTCTGGAAATCCACTAAGATTAGGATTACACAGGTACTCCTACGATATATTGCTTGTCGGTGAATGTCTTGTCCATCGATCTACAAGCTCACTTGACTGGTTCTTGCTCGTCCTTCACTTCGCAGCTCCTTAGAGTGTGGACACACCATGCAGTCTCCTCATCGCCAGAATGAAGTGTTTAAAATTTCCACGAAACTCTTATGAGCTTGTGGCAACAGACTGTAAGAGTCAAAGTACTAGACGTACTTGACTGTTGTAATCTTTTTTGGAGAGAAAGATTACCAAGATAACTTAAGAACTTAAGAATTCTGAGTCTCGTGTTCACTATTGTGACACACGAAAAAGCTTAGACAACTTCGAACGTTGAGTAGAGATTTTTGCAGCGTTTTAGCTTGTTCGTTAATAGCAAGTTCGGTTCATATGGATTTATGGAGGTCTTCGACTATATATAGGCGGAGATCTTCAGATTTGAATCCAACTAGCCGCTAGAGACAAATTAGATCTTGTCCAATCGAAAGTCACTGCTAACTGCAGTGGATCGGCGGGTAAGTGGTGCTTTTCTAGAAATCCTGCACCTGCTCCGCTTTTTCTGACAAGGACAACGATAATTCATTTTTTGTCAGAACAACAGTCTTCGGTCAGTCCGAGGAATCCTCGGCTGGCCAGTCTGAGGTATCAAGATTGAAGTCTTGGGCATGCAAACTTTAAGGAATCTCCAATCCTTAATGTCCGAACTTGTCAGTATGTTCCTCTGGACATTCTTCTTGTCTCTATGCGCCAAGACTGTAACTTGGAATTCCATACTGAAGCCGTCATATTTGCATGTCCATGTTGGTGACGTCATCAATCAGTTCAGGATTGGTCCCTAGATTGGTAGGTTTGGTATCTGGACTGGTGAGTTCCGAACTAGTCATTTTCATACTTGGTATTTGTCCAAACATGTCAGTTCCAGACTCATGTATCCCAGACTTGTAAGTTTGGTTTAAACCTTAGTCTTTTGAATCTTGCGCATCCAGACTGATTCATCGGTTTGGTCTTCGATCAATTCTAGCTTACAATTCGATAAAAAAAATATACAAGAATTTCCATTTTAAGACTGTATTAAAACATTTAAATACATACTAGTTAGATTTAAATATCAATTTTGAACAAACAAAACTAAAAAATAAGGAAATTTCTAATAAATTTCCTAACAATGACCCAAGTAATTTCTATGAGAATAATTTTCAGGCCAAAATGTAACTCTCAGACTACTAAATTATATTTCGAAGATGTATTAGTCGCCATTTATTTGCATATGCCACAAAAGAATACATTTTCTTTTGTGAGAAGATTTGCAATTTAATGAATATTTTCTTCTGAATCAATTTGTAATGATCTCTATATATATATACCAAACGCTCCCAATTTAATTAATATAAGCTCTTCAATAAAAGCCTATAGGCTATGCATTCAAAAAAGTTTTGATTTTTTTTAATAAATCAATTATATATCTATTAATATTCCCTAAATGTAAATATAAAAAAAATATCACGGTGGAGGATAAATGGATGAGCCCCTACTTCCGAAGTGTTGGGTTTCCTTGATTTCATCTAATAAATGCATCAAAATAATCAACGAACATATCTAGATTTATAATTAATATTATGCGTAGAAATTCAACGTGGATTAAAAGAGAAAAACTTACAGTTTCTTCCATAGAACACAAACGATTCTGACTTGTCCTGGAGCGCGCATCCACTACTAGAAGTATCCACATGTTGAATCAATCAGGTGAAGAATCCAGTTCACGGTGTATATTCAAATCAGGAATGCTAGGAATTCCCAGAGAGAATTATGGAGGACAGAACTCAAAACCCTAGATTTTGTGTATTTGATATTAACTGCGTAGGAAATAAATTATTTTTCTTCTCATCTATGAGTTAGGTGAATTTATTCTCTAATATATAGAGGAGGATCTCAAATCTTATCTAATAAGATCTGGGCCATATTTATTTCCATATCAGTTCCAATAATTAATAATCTAATTATTAATATATTACCAAATGGATATTAATCCAATTAATATATTATATGTTAATCTTATTATTATAACAATCTATAAAATATACTAATCTAATTAGTACAAAATCTTAGTCCATATCTTTTAATCTCCCACTTGGACTACGATTTTGATCTCAAAAATCATGCACCATGTTTACGCCCTTAGCCTGATCAATCCAACACTTATAGTGTGACCCTATACGCGTCCATTACCAACGATAATCAAATTAAAGTCTACACAAAACTCCTAGACTGCGTTGTGTAGCGAACTTGATATATGGAGAACGTTTACGTGGACTTAGTAAACTTAACCTTTCGCGAAGTTATATAATATCCCTTCATTTGTGAACCACTCAATTAAGCTTAGGATTTGTCATGTGTCTATCACAATAGCTTAATTAATTTATCTCATCATATTCAATTACTATAATTGAACATATCTCTTGCACTAGCCAGTGACTTAGCGGTCAAATAGTATAGAGAATTTGAGTGTTCTTCTCGAAGTCTAATTGAGCAATGAATCCCATCTTGGCTCAGCTACCATTTTCATCCACATCATGATATACCCAACACAAGCCTTATCTACCCCCTTTATTGGAGTGCAAGCATTGTACTTGGTCATAACACACCACTTTATAAATAAAATGAGTATTAACCTTAGGTTTAAAGACCGTTATATACTCCACTTACCAATAAACCATAGACACACAAACCAAATGGTATAGAGGTAGGGTATACCAATACTCTCCAAAGTATCCAAGTGTCCATCACGAACATCAAATATTTCGTAGTTGTGAGATCAACTACATTCTCAAAGAATGAGATGCAGACCACATGCCAACCTATCACACATCATCAATATCCTACTATTGATGATCATTGGTTGGGGCACTTTAAGAGTTATACTCTATCATTAATTAATGTCTCACATCTATAACAACAGTATTAACTCATAGGAATATCTATTTATGAATAATACAAACAAATAAATTATTATTCAAAATAATGTGTAAGCCTTATATGTACACAATGAACATATAAGTGAATGTGATCAAGATAAATGTCTCTTTCAAAAGATGTTTCTAAGACATACTATCTCAAAACTCCCACTAACTCAAACCAATCTTTAGTGGATATAATACTCATGTTTAGAAACATTTTGTGGTTCCAAACTTACAAGTATTTCACAAACAAATTAGCTATTTATCTACAATGAGTACTCCTTCTGATTTTATGTCCATCTATTTTTTATTATTTCTCTTATCATCATGATTATTACAAGTCGAAATATATTTGGAAACATTTATCTATGCACCTAGTCACTGATAGTTATAATTTCCACCATGGATCAATAAATATTCTTAAGTCCTTCTAAAGTACTCGAGAATAGTTTCAACATTCAATAAATGTACATTTTGGTGATTTCTAAAATCTCCCAAAATGCTCAACCCTGAAATGGATTTATGTGTCTCACACAACTCTAATAAAACTCTTGGTTAATTATTAACAACCAAATTTTTATCTTCTTAGTTCTAAACCAAAAGATTATGCCTCTTAGACAATTCATAAGTAACCAAGATCTATTGAGTTACCTTTGCGTTTGTTTAAGCTTATCATTTTACACGTGTAAGAGGTCTTTGTCCAACATTATGATAGTTCTTAGAGTTCTGCAACTATTGCAACATTCTACTTTTGATAGCTCTCATTTTCTCAAGGTCATCTACCGAGAGATTTCCCCCGTTCAATAGAGCATAAAAAACTCTCACTGAATTCTTGTCTTAACTATTAAACAAGATATCATCCTCTTCGCCATCCTGTGGTTCTTGAGTTTCCTCAAAAGTCAAAACCTACTATACTACGAACTTTTCGAATATTTATTTTAATTCCAAATTAAAATATTTATTCTAACATTCTAAATATTGTCATTATTTTCAAAATAATGATATTCATATTAATTCTAAATTAATATAATTTTCCGAGAAATGTCGTAGTATTAGAAATCACCTTTTGATCTTTAGGTATATATAAATGATATTTCCTCTGAGGATATCCCACAAGTTTCTTATTTTAGATTTCAATTCACCAGTCTCTTTCTTCTTGATAATGCTATAACCCAAGATTCACAACTCAAGATTAAGATCTAACTATACCATAATCCCTATGGTACTTTCTCGACTGATTTGAAAAGAATTTTATTTAGGACATGTTGATAGCTTTAGAAGCTACAATTAAATTTATAGAAGACTTTACATTTTAAGACTGTATTAAAACATCTAGATACATACTGATTAGGTTTAAACATCAGCTTTGAACCACTAAAATTAAAAAATAAGGAAATTTGACCCAATTAATTAATTTATGTGAGAATAATTTTCAGGCCAAAATGTACTACTAAATTATATTTCGAAGATGTATTAGTCATCTTTTATTTGCACATGTCACAAAAAGAATACATTTTCTTTTGTGAGAAGATTTGCAATTTAATGAATATTTTTTTATAAAATCAATTTGTAATTAACTCTTAACTATATAAATACACCAAACGCTCCCCTTTTAAATTTATATAAGCTCTTCAATAAAAGCCTATATGCTATGCATTTTAAAAAGTTTTGAATTTTTTAATAAATTTATTAATATTTCCTAAATGTAATTGAATGTAAATATAAAAAAAAAATATCACGGTGGAGGATAAATGGATGAGCCCCTACTTCCGAAGTTGTCAAAACTAAATAAATAATAATAAAAAAAAATATAAAAATCGAAACTTCTGGATGTAGCTTTCTGAAATAAATAATCAGAAATTAATAGTGTCCCTACGTGGCCAATGATTATCAGTTTCTCATCTATGCAATGCGTGGATTTTTCTAAGTAAGGTCGATTTCGCCATAAATTTAATTTCTTATTTAGCTTTCGATTTTCGTACTAGTCCTTTTTGTGGGAAATAATATCTTTTATTTTACTCAACGGAAAAAGTAAATACAATGAGGTATATATAGAGTAGCTAAATTAAATCTATTCTAAGATACGTAAAGATACAAACATTCTTGTTATACAAGATTACAAAAGATATATGTATATCTAATATCTATATCTCAAGACCCCCCGCAAGCGAAGACGGCGGTGATAGTCGAAGCTTGGAACAGAAGTGTTCGAATAAGCTTCTCAATAAGCTCTTAGTGAATATATCTGCAACTTGATCCTAAGAAGGAACAAACTTGGTCTGAAGTTTGTTAGAAGTGACGAGCTCACGGACGAAGTGATAGTCAATATCTATATGCTTTGCCCGTTTATGAGAGATTGGATTCTGAGTTAGAAAAAGAGCACTTGCATTGTCTGAGTAGAGGCAAGGAGTTGACAGAACTTCGAACTGCAGCTCACGAAGAAGATTGGAGATCCATTGCATCTCTGAGGCTGTGTTAGCAATGGCACGGTATTCTGATTCACAACTTGAGCGAGAAACCGTTGGCTACTTCTTTGCACTCCAGGAGACCAAGTTAGGGCCTAAAAAAATAGAATAACCATATGTAGAGCGGCGCGTGTCTGGGCAGCGTGCCCAATCGGCGTCAGAGAAGCCACGCAGATGAGCACGTCCCTGGCTGAAAGTGAGGCCAAAACGAACTGTTCCCTTGACATAACGGAGAATTCGTTTGAGGGCCTGAAAGTGGTCGATTGTCGGACTCTGTTGATATTGACTCATGGTGTTGACAGATTAAGCAAGGTCCGGACGGGTTATAGTAAGATACTGCAGCGCACCTAATAGAGACCTGTATAGTGTTGGATCCTCAAAAGGCGCGCCGTCGG
Organism: Plectranthus barbatus; assembly: GCA_026898455.1. Lineage (NCBI taxonomy): Eukaryota > Viridiplantae > Streptophyta > Magnoliopsida > Lamiales > Lamiaceae > Plectranthus > Plectranthus barbatus. The sequence continues at coordinate 5,776 of JAPKLW010008148.1, read as the reverse complement.
TAGTGAAGGTTGCGCCGGGAGCCAAGGAAGTCGACACAGGCTTGGCGTCAGTCATATTGGCGCGTTTGAGAATATCCAAGGCATATTTAGTCTGAGTGAGATAAATACCAGTCGCAGAATGAAATGCCTCCAGACCTAGAAAATAACCAAGCTTATCCAGATCTTTGGTGCTGAATTCCTTGTTTAACCGTGAGAGGAGAGTCGAGATAGCGGTAGAATTGTTTCCAGTGATGATGATATCGTCAACATAAACCAGTAGATAGATAAGAACACCTGATTTTCCGAAGACGAAGAGAGAAGTGTCAGAAGTGCTGCATAGAAAACCCAAGGACAATAAGAATGCCCGAAAATGCTGGTACCAAGCTAATGGCGCCTGACGGAGACCATATATAGCTTTCTGTAGACGACAAACATGAGAATGGTAGCGTGAGTCAGTAAAGCCAGGTGGTTGTTCCATGAATACTGGTGTAGATAGAAGACCGTTTAAGAAGGCATTCTTCACATCCAGTTAATGTAAAGGCCAAGAGTTCATGACAGCCACAACAATAACAATACGCACAGTAGAAGCTTTAACCACAGGACTGAATGTATGAGTGAAATCAAAACCAGGAATTTGACTAAAACCTTGAGCTACAAGCCGAGCTTTGTAGCGATCAACTGAACCATTTGCAAGTAGCTTCGTACGATAAACCCATTTCGAACCAACAACATTGGTATTGCAGGGACGGGGAACCAAAGTCCAAGTGTTATTTTTATGCAGTGCCGATAACTCCTCATGCATGGCCATCGTCCATTCCGGAACTTTAAGGGCAGATTTAATGCCACGTGGTTCCGGCAGAGCTGCACAAACAGAAAACACAGAAACCAGATTAATGTCAACCGGGTATCGGGGTTTGAAAATCCCTGAACGTGTGCGCGTCTGCATGGGATGTCGAGGAGGTGGAATATGAGGCATGGGAGGGGGCTCAGCTGGCGGAATTGGAACATCTACTGGAATAACTACAGGCTGGGGTTCTTCTGGCTGAGGTGGTTCGATGGGAGGTTGGGGTGGTGGAATAAAAGGAGGTCCATCGGGAGGAGGGACGAGAGTGTGATCAGGTGGGCATAAAGGGCACCGCGTTGGCGACGTAGGTGGCAAGGTGGGCGCGGAATGCGAGTAAGAGGGTGGTTCGAAATATTCTGTGAGTGAAAGACGAGATATGGGAGCGGAAGAATTCTATAGAGAGTAAGGAAAGAAACCCTCGTCAAACCTAGCATGCCGGGTGATGTAAACCCGGTTTGTAGTAGGATTTAAGCATCGAAACCCTTTATGATTCTGGCTATAACCTATAAATATACAAGGAAGGCTTCGTGGTTCTAATTTGTGTTTGGTGTAGTCCCGAAGACAGGGAAAAACTCGACAACCAAAAATCCTAAGAGATGCATAATTAGGTTTGGCATTGAAGAGTAACTCAAATGGGGAACGATTGGAAAGAATAGGACTAGGGATGCGATTAATGATATGAACCGCAGTACTAAAAGCTTCTACCCATAAGTGAAGGGGCGACGATGAATGGAAAAGAATGGAGAGACCCATTTCAGTAATGTGATGATGTTTTCGTTCAGCCCGACCATTTTGAGAGGGAGTATATGGACAAGACATGAGATGATGGATACCGGATTTTGTAAGATGACTCTTAAGACGGGAATTTGTGAATTCTGTACCTCCATCACTTTGAAATTTCTTAATTTTACATGAAAATTGATTTTCAACAAAGGCATGAAAATTAAGAAATATATCATAGAAGTCGGATTTGTAAACCAAAGGATAGAACCAGGTAAAACGAGAAAAATCATCGATGAACACAGCATAATAGCGGAAACCCGAATTTGACTTAACAGGAGAAGGTCCCCAAAGATCACAATGTATAAGTTCAAGAACTCTAGATGCACGTTTTTCAGATAACGAAAAGGGAAGATGAGTATTTTTTGCTAACTGACACGAAGTACAAAGACTATTAGATGAATTTGAAGAAACAGAAAATAAACTAGACTTGACTAACGAGTGAATGACTTTGGCAGACGAATGACCGAGACGGTTATGCCAGATCTCATATGTGGCGTGAGGAAGGGAGGACTGAGTGGATGCGGACAGGGCAGGAACAGGTTGATGAAGGACATACAAACCATGCCTACGCACGCCGGTGGCGACAGTCTGTCCGGTTTCCCGATTCCGAATGCGCAGCTGTGAATCAGTAAATAACACTTCAACAGAAAAATCATGAGTGGGTTTACTGATAGATAATAGATTCTTGGTAATTGAAGGAACAACAAGAACTCTATTTAAGATTATAGAATCAAATATGGGCAGAGAGCCCGTATGAGTAATACGTAAGCGAGCACCGTTACCAACTGCAACGTGATCATGACCAGAATAGTCAGATACGTTGTCGAGATGAGAAGCATCAGCAGAGATGTGAGCAGAAACGCCAGAATCCAAATACCAATCAGAGGTAGTGGGTGAAGAGACAGTGCACTGGGCGGAAAGAGCCTCGGCTATGTTTGCTGTGGGCGCGGGTCGAGATGACCGAACAAACGACCTGTCAAAACGCTTGGGACAGTCAAACGGGTCATGATCAGTCTGTCTGCAGAAATAACACCAGGTCATTTTCTTCTTTCGATTATCGCCATTCGAACGGCCTCGATTTTTTGATGATGAGCCTTTATTGCCGGAGTTGTTAGAGCTAGGGGCAGCATGAAACGCAACAGACTGAGTAGAAGGAGTGGAGTCCGACACCTTGAGAAAAAGCTCATGGCTTAGAGCGCGCGCAAGCAAAGAATCAAAGTCAGGAAGAGACTCCTGTGCCATCTGTGCAGCCGTAAAATTCGAATAAGACGAGCTCAAACCCCTTAGAAACCAATGAGACTTGTCCGACTCATCAATGGATCGGCCGATGGCTGATAACTGGTCGCACAAACTCTTGAAACGACGGCCATAGTCGGCGATGGACAAGTCGCCTTGCTTGATCGAGAGAAGATCGTCCTTTAGGCTCAATTCTCTGGCCTTCGAATGGTGGCTGTAAGAGCGAGAGAGGGCGAGCCAAACATCACGGGACGTAGAGCATCCAATAATAACAGCCATGGACTCTTCGGTCAGAGTAGAGACGAGGAACAACTTAATTAGTTTATCACGCGAGTACCATGTTGAGAATTCCGGATTCGCAGCGGGAAGACCGGCGGCTGTCGACGTCGTGCGCGGAGGAGCCGAAATCGTACCATCAATATAGGGCATGAAATTTTGTATGATAAGTAGGGGTTCTATTTGAGCATGCCAAAGGAGATAACTGGAGGAGGTGAGTTTGATGTTCACCATATGAATAATCGTAGAAAGGGGCAACGTGGGGAGGTCGCCAACATCGACGGGTGCAGCCATGATCGGCGCGAAAAAGAAATCGATGGGGAGGAGATAAAAAACTAGGGTTTAGCCAAGATTAGGCTGATACCATGTGGGAAATAATGTCTTTTATTTCACTCAACGGAAAAAGTAAATACAATGAGGTATATATAGAGTAGCTAAATTAAATCTATTCTAAGATACGTAAAGATACAAACAATCTTGTTATACAAGATTACAAAAGATATATGTATATCTAATATCTATATCTCAAGAATTTTTATATCTTTTTAAAAATGTAATTGATGAAAGCAAATGCATGATGAAAAAAAATAAGATATGGAATATTTAGAGATTTTTTTTGTGTGTGTGGAATATTTGAATTAATATATATAGAGGTTGAGATAGAAGCGAGTAGTATTTGCTAATTGAAAACTAAAAACCACCTAACTAAGCTTTGCAGATTAGTTTCCAAATGAATTTAATAATAGAATGAGATGTATGACAATGGCATGATTAATATTTAAAAGCTACCTCACTTCAAGTTAGGTGACGACATAGAAAAGGAAAAGCTAATCATTTGCAAAAACTCATTTCATTTAATCCACAATAATTTTATTTCATATTGGAGCATGACATTTAAAATTAAAGAGATCTACTACAACATGAAAATAAATTATTAAGAAAAATAAAGTTTCATTTCGGATTTTATACCATGAAACTAATAAACTTTATTAAATATTTATGTATTACTCAATTATATTCTAATATTTGATGCTGTCAATTAAATATACTTTCTGCTATGGAAAATACCATAATGTTTCTCTATCACTTATTTTTTTATTTTATCAATTAAAAATATTTTTTGTCGCTAATGGCGTTAAATTTTTGATGAGTTACCCGTTAAATCATATATGATTCTTATGTGGCACGAAAAACTCATCAAAATTTTAATTAACACTGTTAGCGATGGAGGGTAATCAAACACAAATGTATAAATTAAGTGACTGAGAAACATTGAGATATTTTTCATAGGATAGAGTATCTTTAATTGATTGAATTAAACATTAGGGTATAAATTAATGATGAAGAAATATTGAATATTTTTCATAGTTGATATAAATAATGGGAAGGTCTCAGGTTAGGCACGCCTAAATGATTTAGGCGGGTTTTATCCATTAATCCAAGTCAAACTCATCTAATATACCCTAATTGGGGATTAATAAACCCTATTTAGGATGGATAAACCCATTAAATAGGTATGTATTAAACTCGCCTAAACCGTTTAGGCGTGCCTAACGCAATTTTTGCCATAAATGATAGGGTTTCCTCATATACACATACGTATATGCGATGAAGATAACAGCAAGAATTAATGCAAGATTGAAAATACAAAATAATGGTGATTAATTTCTTTTCCACAGCATTGAAAACCCTAATGTTGTAGGTTTGTCCACCCTATGCCGTTCTATACATTTCACAATAAAACGGGGCTCCTCTCGACCACGTGGCACCCTATGAAACCGCCACGTGGAATTTACAATTAAACACAATTTAAGTTTATGTTTGTGAAATGAAATTAGGGATATCATGATTTTATGTGGAGTGGTCCCTGCAACAAATATTTTTTTGGATGAATGTAGGAGGAAAAAGATGGGGGGTATTCATGAGGATCATAAGTTGATACCCACAGGGGGGTGGGGTGGGGGGGGGTGGGGTGGCTTGGTTATCACATGCATTGCCAACCCATGACTACTGTTAGGTAGCTTTGATAATTATGTGTGGAAAGGGATTTAATTAAATTTACCAACTCCATTTTCAAGCCTCCACTATCAATATCATCCTTACACAAATCTCTTATCCGAGCGGTGTAAAATGAGAGGTTTCGAGTTTGATCCATTTACCTAATCAATTATAGAGAAAATTGTTTTGTTGATTTCTTAATTTCTAATTTGGAGATCAATATTATGAAGGATTGTTTGTAGAGGTGGTCAAATGAATCCTGAACCGCTCGAACCAGCCTTGAACCGGTCCGTCGGTTCACGGTTCTGAACCAGAACCGTCCACAACGGTTCCAAACCAGAACCGGAACCTTATTTTGATGGGTTGGTTCAGGTTCCATCCCCTAACCAGAACCGGGACCGGAATCGACGGTTTGGAACCGCCGGAAAAAAATTGAAATCGACCAATAACAACGCGTCACATTACCGCAAACCGCTGGGCCCGAACCGAATTCCGAACGTGAATCAGAACCGAACAAAAACCATGTTGAACTAAAACCGGAATCGCAAAAAGAAGGGCCGATTCAGGTTCCACATTTATGGAACCTCCGAACCGGCCCATGGCCACCTCGAATTGTTTGTACATACACTCTTACTAGTACTGGACAGTGGGTTTTTTTTT
>JAPKLW010008147.1:0-13828 GCA_026898455.1 Plectranthus barbatus | reverse complement strand
GGAGGAAACATTAATATTGCTTTATCATAAGGTTTCAATATTTAATTATTTCAATGTTCTGCGACTATGTTTTAATTGGTGCTTTAATTTATTGTTTTCAGACATGTCTTTACCAAACGTAATCAATATCTTAGCACAAAACCAATTAACCGGTCCCAATTTCCAAGAATGGAAACGCAACTTGGATCACATCCTTGTCGCAGAGGAGCACAAGTTTGTCCTTGATAAGCCTCGTCCGGCTGAGCTCACTAATGCATCGACTGATGAGGAAAAGAGCTACTATAACAAGTGGCTCAAGTCAAACAATATAGTGAAATGCTATATGATGACTACGATGTCCAAGGTTCTTGCACAACAGCATCACTCATATGAGAATGCTAGTGACATTATGGACAGCCTCACAGCGACTTATGGTGAGTCAGACCGAGCTGTCAGATTCAATTTCATGAGGGAAATCAAGGGAAAGAAAATGGCGGAAGGAAGCTCGGTCAGAGAGCATGTGGTGGGTATGACTCATCTTATGGATAAGCTTACACTGCATGGGGGAGGTATCGATGCGGAAGCGCAGGTTGATATCATTCTAAACTCTCTGCCAAAGTCCTATGAGAACTTTAGACTGAATGCTGTCATGAACAAGAAAGAGTACACTCTTAACGAGCTACTCAATGACTTGATGGCAGCGGAATCAGTCATGCAGCCAGAAAAGGTTGCTTTGGCTACTTCTAGTAATCGTCCTGTTGCGCTGGTTGGCAAGAGGCGCAAAGGAACGTTTAAGAAGAAACCCAAAGGTACAACTTCTGGTAGAAAGTCAAAGAGGACACCGGGCGTGCCTGCTAAAAGAGACAAGTGCTTCAGGTGTGGCAAGGCTGGTCACTGGAAGAAAGATTGTCAAGTCAGGAAGACTGGACAAGGTGCGTCATGTGCATTTATAACGGAAACATGTTTAGCATCAGTTTCTACCCATTCTTGGGTAGTGGATACTGGAGCTACTGACCATGTTTGTTATACTTTGCAGGGGTTCAGGCCGACAAGGCAGCTGAAGCATGACGAGATTACCATCTCAATGGGCAGCGGAGAACGAGTCTCAGCAGTAGCCATTGGAGATTTTACTTTATGCTTTGAAAACAATGTTCTGATTTTGAGAGATGTTTTATATGTGCCGGACTTTCGGCGGAACTTAATTTCAGTTTCCAAGTTATTCTGTGATGGATTTTCAGTTATTTTTTATAGTGGAGTTTCTATCATTGGTAATAACGGTGTTATCTGTCATGGCAAACTGATTGACTCTCTCTATATCATTAATGGTATGCATAAATCTTCCGTGAATATTGCAAACTCATCTAATAATAATAATCATTTAAAGAGAAACTTTTCTTCCGATGAGGATCAAACATATCTCTGGCACTTGATATTAGGTCACATCAATCTAAAGTGGATTAAACGACTAGCATGCGACGGTCTCTTGGAATCTTTCCAAGTGGTACCGCATCAAGTCTGTGAGTCCTGTAAAGAGGGAAAGATGACGACCATGCCTTTTAAGGCAAGTCAATCTCGAGCAGAGGATGTGTTACAATTGATCCACTCTGACTTATGTGGACCAATATCCACGCAAGCTCGTGGAGGGTATGAGTATTTCGCCACATTCATTGACGATTACTCAAGATTTGGATATGTCTATTTGCTTCGCCATAAGTCTGAATGCTTTGAGAAATTCAAAGAATTCCGGACTGAGGTAGAAAAGAAGCTTGGTAAGACTATCAAGACACTACGATCAGATCGTGGTGGCGAATACCTCAGCAACGAGTTCTTGCAGTACTTGTCAGATAACGGGATTACATCCAAATGGACTGCACCGGGAACCCCTCAACAAAATGGTGTAGCAGAAAGAAGAAATAGAACTCTCTTGGAAATGGTCAGGTCGATGATGAGTTATGCAAGCTTGCCGATTTCGTTTTGGGGATATGCCTTGGAAACAGCGGCCTATTTGCTTAACCTGGTACCTTCTAAATCAGTTCCTAAAACACCTCTGGAACTCTGGTATGGGTGAAAGCCAAGTTTGAACAGAGTGAGGGTTTGGTGTTGTCCAGCATATGTGCTGACAAAGGAACCTGATAAGTTAGAAAGCAGGGGCAAGCTGATGCTGTTTGTAGGATATCCCAGGCAAACGAAAGGTGGTTACTTCTATTGTCCTGGGAATCAGAAAGTCTTTGTCAGTACCAACGCAAGATTCTTGGAGGACGAATATGTAAGAAACCACAGATCCAAGAGTGAAATTATTCTCCACGAGCTTGAGAATAAAGAAGCAGTTCCATCAGGAAAGCCCAGTGTAGTGGTAAATCCACCTGTAACAGGTGAGAATATACCAACACTGCCACTAATGCAAGGTATGGGACAAATGCGTACTGTGCCAACTACTGACACAGCTCAGATGCCTCGTCGCAGTGGGAGGGTTAGTCACCAACCCGAGAGGTATATGTTCGTGGGAGAGTCTTTTGACTTGATCCCGGAAAATGGACTAGATGATACCGATCCCTGGACATATGACGAGGCGGTATCTGATAAAGATGCGGACAAATGGCTGATCACCATGGATTCTGAAATAGAATCCATTACTGCTATGGATGTATACCAGAAAACTAATTTGCCGGATGGCCATCGAGCCATAGGGTGCAAATGGGTATACAAAAGAAAGAAAGGATCGAATGGGGAAATTACAGCTTTCAAAGCAAGGCTGGTGGCGAAAGGTTATAGTCAGAAAGAGGGTGTAGACTATGACGAGACTTTCTCACCGGTAGCCATGCTTAAGTCCATTCGAATACTCCTGGCCATAGCAGCACATAAGAACCTAGAAATCTGGCAGATGGATGTCAAAACCGCATTTCTAAACGGGTACCTTGAAGAAGGTAGGGACATCTATATGCAACAGCCAGAAGGTTATGTGCAGAAGGGCGAAGAACATTTGGTCTGGAAGCTAAGGAAGTCGCTGTATGGACTTAAACAAGCTTCACGGTCATGGAATCTCCGTTTTGATGAAGTGATTAAATCTTATGGATTCTCACAATGTTCAAATGAGAGTTGCGTGTACCGTCTGTGTGTCAGCGGAAGTGTAGTATTCCTTGCACTTTATGTAGATGATATTCTCCTATTTGGCGACAATGTGGAAGTATTGTCGGGCATAAAGGGGTGGTTATCCGAGCAGTTTCATATGAAGGACCTTGGGGAGGCAGGATACATCCTAGGGGTAAAAGTATTGCGGGAGCGCAATAAAAGGATGCTGACCTTGTCTCAAGGGTCATATGTGGATACTGTGATTGCCCGTTTCAACATGCATAATGCCAAGAAAGGTCTGTTACCCTTCAGACATGGCATACATCTTTCCAAGGATCAGTGTCCGATGACACAAAAGGAGAAAGATGAGATGAGCAACGTGCCGTATGCATCGGCCGTGGGTAGCCTCATGTATGCAATGTTATGTACGAGGCCAGATATCTGCTTTGTTGTAGGCATGGTAGCGAGATACCAATCTAACCCTGGACAGGCGCATTGGGCCGCGGTAAAGCACATACTCAAATACTTGAAAAGAACAAGGGACTATTGTCTTGTTTATCAGTGTGATGAGTTGTGCCCTGTGGGTTATACTGATTCGGATTTCCAGGCAGACCGAGATGAAAAGAAGTCCACCTCTGGCTATGTGTTTACATTGGGAGGTGGGGCCATATCATGGAGGAGTGCAAAGCAGAATTGCATTGCGGACTCCACCATGGAAGCCGAATATGTGGCAGCTTCTGAAGCTTCGAAAGAAGCAGTATGGTTTCGAAAGTTCCTTCTAGAGTTGGACGTGATTCCTCAGCTACCCAGAACAATCACGGTGTATTGTGATAACTCGGGAGCTGTGGCTAATTCTAAGGAACCACGAACTCACAGAGCAACAAAACACATTGAAAGGATGTACCATATTATACGAGAAATCGTAGCAAGGGGTGATGTGCTGATAGAGAAGATTGATACGAAAGATAATCTAGCGGATCTATTCACAAAAGCTCTGCCTCAGAAGGTTTACGAGATGCATGTACGTAGCCTTGGGCTGAGGGCAAAGCTAGCCACGTAGAATGCTTGATGTAATAGCTAGATTAGTTTAGACGCATTATACTCTGGAAAGCTAATGTATAATGCTTTGAGTATAAGTGGGAGATTGATGGATTTATATACTGAAAGCATTATGATTGGTATATTATGTACAAGGTTTATTGGTTAATATACTGGGAATCATAATTGTTGTATGTTCATCTCCTGTCTGAATTAACAAACATGTGTCGCAAACACAATTATCCTCTTATCTCGTCGATAGGGAAATCATACGGTGTGTAGAAGTTCACGGAAGATCGTATGGATCGTTTGACCTAGCGAGATATAAATAGTCATCACAGCTGAGACAGTTCCAGGATAAACTGTCGGTGTAGGTTGCAGCATATGCGGATAAGCATCTTATCTGGGATGTCTTGGTATGCTAGTGTGGGGCACACATTGATGAGGACCTAAGTCAAGATCGATTCTTTTATCTGACATTAAAAGAATCTAGATCCTTATGACTCGATGGAATCTTAAACCTATATGAGGGTACAGAAGTATACATATATTGTATATCACTTTGAGTTGTAGAGAGGGTTCTAGTTGAACCTGTACTTCTGCAGTCTTGGGTGATATCAATCTGTGTATGACTGTCTGGTATCTGAACTAGGTAACCACATCCAGTATAGGATGGTGACATTCCCTGAACAGCTCAAAAGGTTCGTTATGCTAAAGTCCTGCAGGCTGATTAATTTCAAGCATAAGTGAAAAGGTTTGAGTGGATTGATTCAGGAATTAAAGATGTTAATTAATTAAATAGCTTGTCAGAGCTTAAATTAATTAACGAATGTCTGTAACCTTAAATGTGGGGATAAACCGAGTCCAATGCAACCCATTCCTCAAAACGTGGTAGCAAATAGGTAGGACAGTATTGATTCTCTGGTGGCATGAATCAATATTAATTAATTAATTATATTCTAGGTTGAATATGGGAATTAATTAATTGATAGGCCTTATTTGCTATTTGCATTCTGGTCCCTGGTCTGGCCCATGATAACTCAAGCCCAACAGAAGCCTAGAATTTCCTATAAATAGGCCTCAGTATCTCAGACCTCAAAGCACCTACTACTCATAAGATCACAAGTTGCACACAGCAAACCAGAGCATTGGGAGCTGTGGTGATCGATTGAGTTTGAGATACGAGGAGGAAATTCTGCTTCTCAACCGGGCAAAGGATCTGATAGATAATCTTCACCAGATTTTCAGATCGAGTTGGGATACAGATCAGAAAATCAGATCAGGAGGATTCTTCTTCTTCTCTCTCCTCTTATTTTCAAAAATATCTTATTTATTTTCATAGATTAATTTCCTCAATCTGTTAGGAAATTAAATCTTGGTGCGTGGGAAAGATCAAAGGGCATCTCTACGCACGCGTTCTTCATCGTTCATCGATCCAGGTATTCCGCATAACCTTCTTATGCATAATAATATAGGAGCATGCTAGGATTGTTCATAGGCATAGCAATTTATTTTTGATATTCCAATTAACGATCCTTGGCAAACGGACTTCGTGATTCAGTTCACGAATCCCTTCAACTGCAACATACGCATTAATAAGCATCTTATCTTGGATGGCTTGGTATGCTGGTGTGGGGCACACATTGATAAGGACCTAAGTCGAGATCGATTCTTTTATCTGATATTAAAAGAATCTAGATCTCTGTGGCTTGATGAGATCTTTAGCCTATATGAAGGTATTGAAGCATATGCAGATTGTGTATTTCTTTGAGTTGCAGTGAAAGGCTCTGGTTGAGCTTGTATATCTGTATCTTGGGTAATAGCAGTTTGTGTATGACTGTCTGGTACTGGAACTAGGTAACCACATCCAGTATTGGATGGTGACATTCCTTGAGCAGCTCAAAAGGTTCGTTATGGAAAAGTCCTGTAGGCTGATTAAGTTCAAGCATAAGTGAAAAGGTTTGAGTGGATTGACTCAGGAATATAAGATGTTAATTAATTAAATAGCTTGCAGAGCTGAAATTAATTAACAAATGTCTGTAACCTTAAATGTGGGGATAAACCGAGCTCATGCAACCCGTACCTCAAAACGTGGTAGCAAATAGGTAGGATAGTATTGATTCTTTGGTGGAATGAATCAATATTAATTAATTAATTATATTCTGGGTTGAATATGGGAATTAATTAATTGATAGGCCTTATTTGCTATTTGCCTTCTGATCCCTAGTCTGGCCCATGAAATTCTAGCCCAATAGAAGTCCAGTATTTTCCTATAAATAGGCCTCTGTTCCTCAGATGTCAACACACCACAAGATCATAAGTTGTACACAGTAAACCAGAATTTGGGAGCTGTGGTGATCGACTAGATCTGAGAAACGAGGAGGAAATTCTGCTTCTCAAACGGGCAAAGAAACTGAAGGGAATCTTCACCACATACTTAGATTGAGTTGGGATATAGATCAGAAGATCAGATCAGGAGGATCTTCTTTCTTCCCTCCCTCTTCTGTTTTCGAAAATATCATTATATTTTCATTAGATTTAATTCCTTTTATCTATTAGGGAATTGATCTTTGTGCATGGGAAAAAGATCAAGGGGAATCTCCGTGCACACGTTCTTCAGAGTTTCGCAATCCAGCTTTTCCGCATGAACCTTGTTTATGCATAATCAATAGGATCATGCTAGGAATAATCATAGACATAACAATTTATTTTTGATATTCCAATTAATGATCCGGGCAAACGGACATCGTGATTCAGTTCACAAATCCCTTCAATAGGAACAATGGAAAGAAAGATAGCAAGAAAGACAAATGTTTCAAGTGTGGCAAGAAGGGTCACTTGAAAGTAAATTGTCCAAGTTTGGTAACTAAGGGACAAGGTAGTCATCTTTTGCATTTGCTGTTGAAACATGTTTAGTATCAGTTTTCTACTCCTTAGTGGGTAGTGGTTATTGAGGTTACTAATCATATTTTATTTACTTTGAAGAGGATCAAGCTGATAATAAAGCTTGAAGATGGCGAGATTACTAATTCCAAGAAAGATGCTAGAGTTGCTACTCTACCTGATGAAGTTTTTACTTTGTATTTATGTTAAACAATGTTTAAGTTTTGAAGAGATATTTTGTATAAAACTCATTTCCATTTATGTTACTATGGATTATTAGTTATTTATTATAGAGTTATTCTATCATGATAAATAACAGTGTTTTCCATTATGATTTAATGGATGTTTTCTCTTCAGTACTTCTTTATATAAGCCATAGTGATCTATGACATAATAAAGAATCTTACTAGAGATATGGTTACATCGGTCTTAGTAATTTTAAGTAATTCATGGAACTATGGATTTAATCCAGGTATTCCTAAGAATGGTACTTATGAAAACAATTCAGAGGTATAAGATGATAACCAGGCCTTTTAATAGTCGATTATATCTCTAGAAGTTATTTCGTGTTTGCTCTGTGTTGAGTCTACTTCTTCAATTGACTTGAATATGCATTGATATTGTAATCACTTAAGATATGGATATGTTTATTTAATTAACTACAAATCTTAGTCTCTTACTTTAATCAAGAGCATTTAAGATTAAGGTAGAGAAGAAAATAAATAAGACAGTAACGACCTTATGATTTCATTCATAATGGTGTGTATTTCAAGTTATGTGTTTCACAATATCTGGCAGAGCAAGGGATTGTATCCCAGTTGACTACACCTGTTATCCCTCAAAGGAATGGTGTAGGCAGAACGAAAGAGATAAACTTCTTTAAAGTTGATAATCTATGCGAGCTTTGCCATTTTTCAATTCTAGGAAGTGCGCCAAAAAGCAGTAGTTTGTCTGCTTAATCCAGTGTATTATAAATCAGTTCCAAATACCTTAGTGGATCTTGACTTTGTCAAAAGGCAATGATGGGTATTTCAGCTTCTAAGTTGATGAAGGAAGCTGATTGGTTGGAAGAAAGACTTTAAGTAATTACAGTTTTGTGGACTATCCCAAGTAAATGAAAAAAGGTGGTTTCTTTATGTATCTTAAATAAAAGCAAGTTGTATAATTGAAACCACAAATCCAAATGTGAGATTTTTCTCCAACGATTTGGAGAAGACAATTCTAATCCATCAGGAAATACCCCGTGGCATATTGAGCATACGTTGGCAGGTATGGTAACAACAGCATGGTCACCCGTGCAATGTGGTTAACACAAAATTAATGCTTCAATAACTGACAACATAAAAGTAGCATCGTTGCAGTGGGAGGCTGCCTTAACAGGCTTAACAGTATTGGTTTGTGGGAAATATCTTCGGAGTTATTCTTAGTTAACGAAAAATGTTGTATTGTTCCCTTAATGCACAACAAATCTGTTAAGACAAACAATGCAGTTTAAAGACTTAAAGTCATGGATTCATAAAAGAATCAGTGAAAGTTATGGTTGTATGTCAGGATCAGTGTAATCAAATAACTTTCAAGCTATAGACGACTGAGTGATATATAGGAAAAGAAATGTTTGAATGGTAACCTCGTATACTTCAAAAGTCTAGGTTTGTAAGAAAGGTATGGTTTATAACAAGACCTCTCACAAGTTGCAACTGTTAAATCCATTCGAATTCTTTTGTCCATAACAACACATATGAACATAAGTATCTGGATGATAGATGACTTCATCCGTTTTTTCACAAACGGGTACCTTAATAAAAGGTGATGACATCTATATGCAACAACCAGATAAGTCATGTGTAGTAAGATGAGCAGCATCTTGTCTAGAAGCCAAGGAAGTTCAAATATGAACTTAAGAGAGCTTCAAGGTCATGAAACAAGAGTTTTGATATTGTAAATCGAGAACGAGAGTTTCATGTACCAGTTATATGTCAGCAGAATTGTGGTTTTCCTTGCACATTATGTAGATGGTATTTTCACACAGGGAAACATTGTGGAGATATTGTCAGGCATAAAGAGGTGGTTATCTGAATAGTTTCAGAAGTAGGACATATGAGTTACTAGAATATCGTTAGGATTAAAGTCTAATGTTACCACAAGAAAAAGATGTTCAGGTATCTTAAGTCGCTTAAATTGATTCTGTGATGACTTATTTCATGGCAGGAAAGGATTGTTGTCTTTCTATATGGCGATGAACGAGGTCTGATATTTGTATTGTTATAGGCATGGTAAACATATATCAATTTGAATCAGGACAAGCACATTGGTTTATAAATTTTCCCTGTGGGTTGAATGACATCGGATATCAAGGAGGATCATAAGGTAGGAAATCAACCTCTAACTATGTGTTGGCCTTGGAGGAGGAGTTGCAGGAATCTAACACAGAAGTTTGTTGCGGATTTTGGTATGAAGGCTTAGTGTGTTACAGCTTCATTAGCTTTGCAAGATGCAAAATAATTCTGGTGTTGTCCTTTAGAGGTGTGTGTTCTGAGTTTGTCAAATAGAATCACAAGGTACTGTGATCATACTGGTGCAATGACAACCTTAAGGGAACCCAAGACTTTTAAGGTGGTGAAACACATAGAGTATGTAGTACCACATCATACGAGAAATCGTTATAAGAGGTCATGTGTGCAAATAGGAAGCGATTGACATTAAGGTCTAGCAAATTTTTTTACACGGTGCTTACCTCAGAAGACTTATGAGGATCACGCTCATAGTCTAGATTTTTAGGTAGAATCGATCACAAGTTGATAATCGTGTAAATAAGCTAGGTCTGATATAGACAAACTTAATACTCTGATAAAGCAATGGTATTATTCTTTGAGTATAAGTGGGAGATTGATAGGATTGTATACTAAAAGCATTTATGATTAAGTGTTTTCGTTTGATACACTAGTCTTCATAAATATGTTATATCAACATAGTTGCTATCTCAGATAACAAACATACGATATGAACTATAATATCTTATTATCTCGCCTATAGAGATGATCATATGGTGTGTAGGAGATCACAGAGAATCATATGAAATGTTTGACCTAGCGAGATAAAAACAGTATCACGGCTGAGATAGTCCTTGGATAGGCTGTCGGTTTAGGCTGCGACATATAAGTTCATAAGTGAGATGATCCTAGCTACTTGATGTGTCGGTACATCTTTATGTATTGATGGGATCAGCAGTGAGATGTGCCATTGTAATTGACATATGAATGAGCCGGATCACTAGATACTTGTTATGATCTTAAACCTAATGGAAGGCTAAGGGGAATACATAAGTTTACCAGACTTTGACTTGTTATTGTGGCGAGTCTTTCATTTACTCTTATACCTGCATCTTGGGTGTGACGTTTTGTGTGTGGCCTCGTTAGGCCGGACATGTAGGTAATCATATCCATTTTAGGATGGCGACATTCTTTGAGGAGCTCATAAGGTTGATTATGCTAAACCCTGGAAGTTGAATTATTTAATTTAGGCATAAGTGAAAAAGAGTGAACGGTACTACTCTGGATATAAGATATTAATTCATTATGGCTAAGTGTCATAAGACAAATAAATTAATGAATGTCCGGAACCTTAAATATGTGGATCATTCAAGTTTAATGCAACCCGTTCCAAATTACGTGGTAATAAAGTGGTGAGTCTGCATTGTTACCGTGGTGAAGTTTAAAACAATGTTTTATTAATTAATTTTTTTCTGGGTTGGGCATGGAATTAATTAATAAAGATGGCCCACTTTGTTATTTGCATTTGGTCCCTGGTCTGGCCCACAAACTGCTTAAGCCCATTAGGGTTAGGGCTTGCAAACCCTAGCACTATATAAGCCTTTCTCTCTTCGGATCTAATGTAATTATTACACAATACAAGTGAGAGAGAGAGAGATTTGGCAGCTACAACAATTCAAGGAAGAGTGATCGACTTGTTTGAGGATTGCTGGAACTCGGTAGCGTATCCTCACAAGATTTTGGAGGAGCAAGGGAACAGATCAAAAGATCAGATCTATTGGAACACGATAGCTACGATTGATCCCTCTGACTTGTTATCTTTGTCTCTTTGTGTGAGTAGGAACTTAACTTGTAAACTGGAGATGATCCAGACTGGTGTCTTCGGTCTCTCCTTACTTCACACAATCTAAAGTGGGTCTTTGGATTTACTCCCATTTTGTCTTGAATAGGTTCATCAGCTCTATTACAACTCCATATATCTTGATAGGACTTTACAAGTTTATGTGAACTAAGATAATCTAGTAACACTTCTAACTTGATGATTTCGATACAATTTTTGACACATCAAACTAACTAATAGGTAGGAATATTTCCAATATTTGAAAAATCTTAAATAAATTAATCAAGCTTTTCGTGACATAGCTTGTGATCTCTAAATACTAGAAAATGGAAAAGTGCTCGTTTGTGTAACTAATATTTGGAATTGAAACGTTTTGACTGCATGGAGATATGAGATTGTGCATGAGGATTTAATAGGGTGAGATGGGCTATTTAATATAATGGGCTCCAGTATTAATTTTATTTTACTAAACATTTTAATTCTTGGAGTCTAACATATTTAATTTATGGCCCATAAGAAATTTCAACTTAAGAGACTCATTTCCCCAATTCAATTGTCTAAGAATTTAATTCAGGCCCGTATTCTAAATCTAGCCATGGCATTTGCATACAACCTAGACTGGTTAGAGCTTGAAGCTTTAACCAAAGCTTTGACACACAAATACTAAACAATGAAGGAAATTTTAACATCAAATTTCCTATCAATTTCCCTCTTTTTGGATTGGTCTAACCCTTCTAACAATATATACTATCTAAGCTGATCATGAGGAGCGTCTGACTTTCCGAGTTTTTACAAGTAAAGTCTATCAATCTATAAATTTAAGGAAAGTTCCTCCTTAGACTCAGCCTACTCTACTTAAGAATCTTCCCTTGCCATGCTCTTCAATTCCAAAGAAATCGGGGGATGAGGGAGTGCTAGAAGTGTGAATAAGCGCAAGGGAGGGAGCTCAATAGTCAACTACAACTAAAAAAAGGTATATCAGATCAAATCCAAAGAGAGTGCGCTCGAGCTGGATGAAAGGTTGATTTTTCTTCTTCTTTGGAGGTTGGACATCAATCGCGGTCCTCAGTCTCGTGGTTTTTGTTTTCCTCTACCTTTTCTTGATGAGTTTTTTTTATAACTACTTGGACCTTAATTTCTTCTGGCGAATCCACTCATCAGCCCATTTCTCCTCAGACCTCTAGTATAGTAACCCCAAACGGGCAAACATCACAACACGCTCTTCATGATGGAGCTTACAAGTGCAAAAGTCGTATATCCTCAAACATCAAAACACATCCTGCAGCAGTGTTGAAACTGGGGACTCCTCGAGTAAGTACTTGGCATATGTTGTGAAAATCTCCTCGTCCACCAGCTTTTCCACGCACTGTGTAATTCCATCAGCTTGAGTAAAAATGTGATTGTTGGCCTCAAAGAGTTTCTTTAAGGGGAAAGTGTAGGGTTTGAGTCTACGATGGACAACACGAGTTGCCATTAATTAAATACTTGCCAAAGATCGTTCCTAGGGTACAGGAATAAATTTCAATTAAACAAATCATGCGAACCTATGCATGCTCCTACAAAATTAATTGTAGAGGATGGATTAGAGAATACCTGATTTCACCGTTTGATCTACAGATCTAGATCAGAGCCAACAACAATGAAATAGCTCTAGATCTGAGATAGAATGCCGGCAAAGGACTGTGGTTCCTACAGATCTGATCTTCTGATCTTTTCCCTTGCTTCTTGGAAATCTGGTGAGGATTATCTACCAAGTTGAATCCGAGATCCGGAGAAATCGATCAGTTTCTCCCTCAGATAGCCGCCGCCACTCTCTCTCAATTTTCAATATACTGAAACCCTAGTTATCACAACTAAATGATCTGATAGAGAGAAGGCCTTTATATAGTGTTAGGGTTTTGAGAAACCCTAACCCTAATTGGCTGTGAGCAGTTAATGGGCCAGACCAGAGATCAGATGCAAATAATAAAGTTGGCCCTCTTTATTAATTAATCCTTCTTTGTTCAACCCTGAACATAATTAATTAATAAAATATTGTTTTAACCTTCACCACAGTAACAATGCTGACTCGCCCCTTTATTACCACGTTATTAGAAACAGGTTGCACCAAACTAACATGATCCACATATTTAAGGTTTTAGACATTCATTAATTAATTTGGCTTATGACAATCAGCCACAATTAATTAATCTCTTATTTCCTGAGTAATGCCACTCACCCCTTTTCACTTATGCCTGAATTAAATAATTCAACCTGCAGGGTTTAGCATAATGAACCTTGTGAGCTCCTCAGGGAATGTCACCATCCTGAAACGGATTTGCTTACCTAAACGTCCAGACAAAGCAGGCCACACACAAATTGCCAACACCCAAAATACGGGTATAAGAGTACATGTAAGACTCGCCACCATGTTAAATCAAAGTGCGGTCAATCTGTGTGTTCCCCTTATCCTTCAGTTAGGTTTAAGATCATAGGAAGTATGTTAGGGATCTGGCTCACTCATATGTCAATGAGAATGGCACATCCCACTGTTGATCCCATCAATACATAACCATGTTCCGACACATCAAGTAGCTAGGATAAGCCCACTTATGAACCGATGTGCCGCAGCTTAGACCGACTGCCTATCCAGGGACCGTCTCAGCTGTGATACTGTTTATATCTCGCTAGGTTAAACGATTCATATGATCCTCTGTGATCTACTACACACCATATGATCATCCCTATGGGCGAGATAATAGGATATTAT
>JAPKLW010008146.1:0-13828 GCA_026898455.1 Plectranthus barbatus | reverse complement strand
TTCGTGTATAATTTCCTCCGTTAATTCATCTTTTCGGGTTCAAAATAAATAATCAATTATATGAAAATGCTCCATTTAATGAGCCCGTCTCGTTCATATAATTTTCCAAATTTTTGGAGATATAAATATCGTCCAATTTCTAAAATTTTAATAATTAATTAAACACCTCTCGGGTCTCAAAAAATTATTCCGATCATTTCGTACTCTTCCATATTTTAATTGCAAGCATTTCCTAGCTCGGTTTAAGAAATGGATCTTCCGAGTGCAATTTATGAATTTAATTGCAATATTATTATTCTTTAATAATAATTCGCTGCACTCGTTCCTCTTTTAGAAAATGTGAGTACACGATCACTTAGGTTTTCTCAAAATGATCTCATTGATATATTGTATGTTAGAAACTGACCCTCGTTTTACTTCGGGTGTCATTTCTTGTTCCTAAAACAATATAATATAAATAATAAAATATAATCATTTTATTTATTCAATTAATTAAGCATTAATTAGCTTAATTAAATCCGGGATATTACATAAATATTAGAAATGTATTCAAAAATTAGTGTTATTTAGTATTTGTTTAAATATTAATTTTATTAATAATGTAGAATAATATAAAACTGGATTAAGAATATTATTAAATGATATAATTGATAAAATAATTAAATGAAACTGCAAAGTGGTTGCAAATATAATAATTAACAATTTTATTATAAAATTTTATTTTTTTTAAATATTGATTTGATTGATCAATTGAAATAAAATTGAAAAAGTTTACGTTATCTATTATTAAGTAAAATAACAACTAAAAAATATTAATTAAAATCGCAAAATAGTCACAAACATAATAGCAATTGATCATGTAAGATAAATCGATAATGATAAAATGTAACAAAAATCTATTAATAAATTTTAGGAAATGAAAGTGATTTTTAAAAAGGAGTTTTATCGATCTAGGACCTGAAAGATAGTTTAATTATCAATCCAAGACCCGAAAGATTAATTCTCAATTCAGGACCTGAAAGATCACAAAAATTCTCAATTCAGGACCCGAAGATCATACAATTCTCAATCCAGGACCTCAATATCAGGTCCTGGATTGAGAATTGTTTGATCTTTCGGGTCCTGGATTGACAAATCATCTTTCGAGTCCTGAATTGATAATTAAATTATCTTTTGGGTTCTGGATCGACAATTCTCCTTTAAAGAATCTTTCATGTCTAAGTTCTTAATTTTGTTTATACTTTTTAGTATAATTATTATTCAAACAATTTTTGCATGACTACAGAATGTTCCCCATTAATAAAAAAATTAAAATTAAAATCACCAATATAAAATATCAATTATAGAAAAAATATAATTTTATAAATTAAGGAAAAAGCACTTACGTAATATAAACTCAAAACTATCAATCATATTAAGTACATGGTTTTTTTAGTTAAGGATATAATTTACATAATTATCAACTTATAAATATCAGTTATATAATTAAGGAAACAAATTGTTTCAAATATCAATAAAATAATCAATAAGAAATATTACCATAAGTTATTATTAAATAAAACAATAAATATTAAAACAAATCACAAAGTGGTTGCAAAACTAATTTCAAATCGGATTAGATTGCATTCAGTATTTAAGAAAATTAATTACTAAATTAAAAAATAAAATAATTAGTAAAAGAATATGAAATCAAACCGTTATGAGGTAACAAAAGAATTAAAGCGAGATAGAATCGATGTGAAGACATATTAACTAATACTATTAAAAATTACTTCTTCCGTCCCGCTCGAATTGTTACACTTGTCAAATCAGGCGTCCCAACCGAATTGTTATATTTCTAAAAATGACAACTTTTTCACACTCAATAATAAAATACTAATTCAACTTATACTCACAGTTTTTAATTTCCGTGCCCAAAAAAAATTTAACAATTCTGCTGGTAGTATATTTTAGTGCACAAGAAATTTGGAAAAGTTGAACCACATAAAATAAAGCTGATAGAATAACAAAATTGATGAAACGAATGCTAAAAAATAAGTATTGATGTTATAGTAGTCAACAAAAAAATACGAGTTTCGTAACGAGGAATTCAAATAGTGAATAATTTTAACTAGAGCACATGTGCAACGCCCCCATTTAGCCTTCCCAACTACGAGGCACGTTACAATCGTGGACTATCGTTTTTCAACCATTTTTATAAACAACGGAAGATTTAAATAATTTAAACCACATTTTATATACAACCAAAAGATATAATTGTAAGTAAGTAAAGAGTTATACTTCAAAACATTTGAACTAGGGAAGGGAAATATTTTCAGAGAACGGTGCCGCAGTGTGTGTAGCGTGATGGTGATATGCATGTGATGATGCGTATCACAGGATCTTCAAAATCTGTACAAAATCCGGCTTCATCCTTTACACCACCACCTTTCCATCCTCGCTAGTCAACCTGCGCATTTTAGAAATAACACGAGGGGCTGAGTACAATTGTACCCAATGGAAACATGCCCAAAAAAAATCCAGTTTAAATATGAATGCTATGCAACTCACACAGATAAACAAGGGATTTTATTGAAAGAAACGTGTTATATAAAACATTTTCATCGCACGTGCTATCTACAATGTTATCATATCTGTTTATCATTATGTAACTGGAAGTTGGCCTACTTCCAAGTTACAATGCACAACTGGGAATGGGCGAACCACTCTACCCACTGTCATCAATTTGTGCACAAGGTCTCAGTATCACACAACTTTGAGACACGATCGGTTTAAGAAAGAAAAGGAATCACACAAATATATCCAACCTTATTTCTTTCCCAAAACAACCCGAGCTCATAAATAAGGTAAGGTTGCTAGCATTCAATCACTGATTAATGAGACTAGCTCAAGTGCCATAAGGACTTGGTTCTCGTCTCAGAAATCGAACTCTCTGATGATAGCAGTCAACAGAGGAACATATATGTAACACAAAACATTTATGCATAGCAATCAATTTAAAACAAAATATTTTTGTACTCATTTTAGAAGAAAACTGAGCACAAGGCTCAAAAGGCATTTTTCTTTTTACTGAAAATAGTTCCCACCTGGAGTTAAGCTTTACTTGTGTTAGGTGTTGATGTAGAAATCCCACCTTAATTTGATGTTTTGATGTGTCAAAACTATATACCAAAGTCTAGGCCTTATAATTATTACCTTATGTAATCCTTGTATAGGATGATCGAGTTGTAATAGTCTAGGAGAAGAGAACTATCAAAACTGTGGAACAGTTTTGAAGAAGCCATTCAGACGAGATAACTGTCAATCATAAAGGACGAAGAAAACAGAGCAGAGTAACGGTTACGAAAAACTGCGCAGATAATTTTTCCTGTCAAGGTTTAGATATCAGAAAACTGTGGACACAATTTTCACAAAGAAACCGTATTGAGGCGCTCACAGTTTCAGACCAGGACAGTTTCACGTCAAGGAATGCGTACATATCAAGATGCCGATCAGTTGCAGAAGAACATTAGGGAAGTCAATGATAAAAGACAAACAGATACTCAGTTGCGACTGGCGTACAACAATGTTCGGCGTCTGACACATCAAGTACAAACTGCCCTGCAAAGCAGGACAGTGGCTCAGAAAAAGGCAGAGATGCAGGCTACTTTACAAAGAAGGATGGACTCTGATTGGACATCCTTCAAAATGTCTCTACCGGCTATTTTCTGCTCTCCAACCTATAAATAGCAGAAGTAGCAGAGACAAAAAAACCTTCGACACATTTATTCTTGCCGTCACTCTGCTGAAATAAAAGTTCAAGCATTAAACATGAGGCATTATTGCTTAAAGAATCCTTCGAGATTCACCGTGTGACCTTGTGTACACGAGGATTAAGTCTGCTGACTTAATCTATTTCATTGGTGCTCTTACTTTTCGAGTAAGAACACAACAACCTAATCTTTTGTGGAAGAGAAGGTTATTACAGGCAACTGCCAACCAGTGTACGTTCTAGGAAGAACTCAACCATCCAATCTACCGGAGAAGGAAAAGGGAGGTTTGTCCTCAGTCCATCTTCGACGACTGTCAGTTCCGAGGAGACTACGAGGAGTTGCCGGGCTTCGAGGAACTGAAGAAGGAGTGAAGAACAACAGCCTGGGCGAGTGATCCATTGTGCTGTGGACGGAGGTCTATACAACAACTGGCTATAGATCGTGAGGACTGTATCTTCATAACTTAGTGAATTTCCGGATCAGATATCCGAAGAGTGGACGTAGGACTTAAGGCTCCGAACCACTATAAAATATCCTGTCTCATTTACAGTTTTACTTACTTTACGCACCTTACAGTTTTCAATTATATCTTGAAACCTTCAACACTTGTCTGAAAGTGTTGAATTGAAGTGTATAACTGTTAACTGGTTATAACTGTAAAACTGTTAACCTAAACTGCTGGCTAACACAAACTGCTGTTTTAAAAAACTGTCTCATAAAAACTGAGTTGATAATAAAGTGAGCTGTTGTTGGTCCCGAGATCAAAGTCGTCGTGGTGAATAACTAACCAACTCACACACGAAATGCATCGGAATATTTGAACGTTCACTTGCACACTTAAGTTCTTAGCAAAGTTGTTTAGCTCAAGGTAGGATTAGAGTTTCTTTACAATTATACACTAGCAGCTTGGTTGCTAGGTAAACAGTAAGCAATAAAACAGTAAGAAGACACGATATTTATAGTGGTTCGATCAAACAGATCTACGTCCACTACTTAGCCAAAATGCTAAGAATTTCACTAAAAAGGTGTATGAAATACAAGGATTCGCCGAACACTTGCTGCAGGCGGTGATCTTTCGAGCCGGCCACATCAAAGCTATCCACCATTACTTCATTTTTTCCAGTCCACAGCTACGGCCAAGTCAAGGGCGGAACCTTCGTAAAACTTGTCCTTCGCTGCTAGGGAGGTTTTATAGTTCTCTCCGAACTTACTGGTTTTGGCAAACGCCCGTCGAAGTCAATCTCTTTTCAGAGAGGTGACTGCTGGATGCTTCCTAGGATGGAAGGTATCCCAATTATTAGATTCTTGAGCAAAGTTAAGGAATCTCTTGAAGGCAGTGTCAGATATTCAATGTTAGACACTCCTGGTTGTTGAGAGCTTTGAAGATTCTCTTTAATGTGGGGGCTCTCAACTGACTACTCTCGTTTTCTTTTCGCTTGTCAAAGGTATCTTTCGATTTTGCAGTTGTATATTTGTTGAGCAGTAGTTCTCTCTCTCTGTTGGACTTCTCTTTTATATCTGGAGATTCAAACTTTGAATCTCCAGACCCGTTAGACACAACGGTCTTCTCCGTCTAAAATAGCTTCTTGCTTTTTCATCCTTTTCGGCTTGGTACAGGGCCTTTTTACCTACTTCGGGTAAGGCTTTCATCCTTTGTTGTACTTCCTGTCAGAACGGTGGTATTAGCGTGGACTGCTGAGTATTTTCCTTGCTTAGCATTCTCTGAGAATGCTGGGAGCAGTCTGCTAAGCCTTTTCATTGCTAAGTCTTTCTAGCAATCTGCTCTTCCTTGTATCGAACTGCTAACTCCTCAGCAGTTACTCACATTTAGCACTTGAGATCTTTGACTTCGGATTGCTATTGCCTCTAGCAATCTGCTAAGTGCTAGCGAATGCTGACTCCTTCAGCATTCCACTATCACTTGATACTTAGCAAATGCTAATTCTTCTAGCATTCTGCTATTCTTCTTTGCTTCCGACTGCTGAGTAGGGACTCCTAGCAGTCTCTTCCTTTAGCATACGATTGCTAACGCCTTAGCAATCTTCTTTCTTAGCACTTGACTGCTAACTCCTTTAGCAATCTTCTTCATCTACTAATATCTCTAGCAGCTACCATCTGCTAGGAATACTTCTAGCAATCTAATCTATTACAACTCAATACTTAGCCTATACAGGACATTACACAAGAGTTGCTAGGCTATGCTAGAATTCAACAATTGATCGACCAACTACTAAGGTTTGATCCAACAAAACCTTTTACAATTTGATCCTAAGGAAGGAATTCGGGAATAATTCCCAACAATTTCCCCCTTTTTGGTGCGATCAAAGCTTACTATCACTTGCTGAATCTAGGAGGAAGAATATCTGAGTTTACAAGAATTTTTCTAAGTACAGAGCTATGCTAATCTAGCAGTCTAACTCAGAGTTTATCCATCTTAGTTCTAGCAGGATTGGTTTTTCAAAATTCCCCCTCAACAAGTGCTGGGAATATTTCTCGATTAAAACATAAGTAAAAATACTTCTTAGCAATGTGCTAGAATCTTGCACTCAAATAATCAGCAGACATTTCACTTAACCAATCACTCAGCATCCTCATGCAAAATTCGCTGAATACACTCAAGGTGTATATCAACTTAGACACGCAGCAAAAACTCAGAAATGGACAATGAGAGATTGTCTAAATCTGATCCACTTTCATTCATATGATTCGATCATTACAAGTACAAATGAAAAGGATAAGATCAAAAAGAATGCTAGAAGAAGATTTGTTAAGTTAAGAGATAAAAGATCAGGAGTCGGGAGCAGGCTTCTTTGACTTGTCATACTCGTCAAATTTGCCGATGGCCAACTGCACGAACTTCTCTAGATACTCCTTGCTAGCTTCACGTTCGACAGCCTCCCTCTCAAGCTTTTTAGCAATCTTCTCGTTCTCCATCTCTAGTATATTGATCTTAAGCTCCAATTCCTTCTTCTTCAACTCTTCCAGAGCTCGTCTCTTCTCCTCCTTAGCAGCAGCCAGAGTTTCTTCTTCCTTTTTCCTTTGCTCGGCTTCGGCAAGTCTCCTTTCTTCCCCCTCTTTGAGAGCAGCCAAAAAGGTGGATGAGAACGATTGAACAGTCTGCTCAACTTGCTGCTGGGATTCTGCTACGTCCTCCTTCAGCACTTCCATATTTGTCTTTACCTCAGCAACATCAGTTTTAACCTCAGCAACCTCAGTTCGGACTTTAAAAACTCCAGATCTGACCTCGTCAATCTCCCTCCTTATATTCGTTGCTTCCATCGCCATTCTCTCAGTCATGGAGGATACAACACTTTGCACCGCGAATTGGACAACAGAAGTCAGGTAAGAGGGGAAGTCTTGAGAACTCATCGGAGTAGCATGGAATGATGGAGTTGTGGTCACTACTAGTTCTCGACTTCCAGCAGTGGTAACCTCTTCAATCACAACATCTGCTCCACCATGAGCAGCCAAATAGATAGCTTCTTCATCAACATGGCGCTGGGCTTCTCCTGTGGCTCGAATGATTTGTGCTAATGTCCATGTCTTAGCTTCTGCCTCAGCGAGTTCAGCAGCCTCCACTTCATCGGCATGTGCTTTCAAATACTGGGCCTCAACTGCTAGGCGTGTAGCTTCCTCTGACTTTCAAACTTCATCCAAGGCTTTAGCAGTTTCAGCAACCCGGGCCTCTGCTGCTTGAGCAACCACATAATGAGTATCCTCTGCCATTATGCACGATGCAGCCTCCAGAATTTGAGTGGTCTCAGCAGCCTTCGCCTCCTCTGCTTGTGCTGCTTGTATGATGTCAAGGATATCAATTTTCATGAACATAACCAGCCTTTTGTCATTAGCACTCAACTCAGCAGCCTCTCGTTCCGCAGCCTCAGCAGCCATCCCGGCTAGCAGCCTTTCCTTCTTTTGAGTCTCGTACTCTGCTTGCCTTCTTCTGTACTCTGCTGTTGTCTTAGCCTGGCGCTTAGATAATTCAATTCTGGCGTCCGAGTAGCCATCAGGAGCGAAGGTAGATTTTGGCAAGGATGTGGAAGGGTTGAATAGCCTATGAGCTCGAATGGCCTAGAGTCTCGCTAGCACTTGCTTATCAGAATATTGCTTTGTTCCCGCCACTTGATCGATCCAGTCGTTGCACCACTGCTCCTCAAGTCTCCAGAAGTTTAAGCCCTTGGTCATGATTACTAGTATCCTCTCTTCAAAACAAAGCTGGTGCGTAACGTAATCATAGAATTTCCACCGCCTGAACTCCTCACATAGCACCTTTCCTTCTTTGGTGGATTCATCCAGCTCAACGTAATATGTATTGGCGATATCACGCTCAATCTCAGACTTGACGAACTCTTCAATATCAGAAAACAGAGTGAACAGATGAACATTTACCTCCTCAGCAAGGAATATTGGCGCACACCATTGAGCCACTTGCCTTGTCTTCCACCGGCGCCCTGGTAGACCTTTGAAAGGAATTCTCAGCTCATCATTCCCTTCAGTGGAGATCTTCCTTAGATATTCAGCATCAAAAACATCCTTCGATTCTCCATTAGAATCAGATTCAGAGAAACAGGTGGCTAAGAAGCCAAGATCCTGTTCGGCATGCTCTGGCCTTGTAGCAGAGGGTGTCTCAGAATGAAGCCTCTCCTCAACAGTCGACTCTTCGTTCCTACCGGGAGTGCTAGCAACTTGCTCAGCACCTGGACCTTCAGCAACATGAGCGGTCTGCTCAACGTGCGGTCCCTCAGCACTGCCATCTTCCTGCTCGGCATGCTGACCCGAACCGGATGGACCAGCATCCTGATCTCTGCGCGGCACATCCTCATCAGAATCAGAACTACTGCTGGGCTCATCGTTTGGCTCACGAATCTGAATGTTTTTGCCTTTGGATTACTCTGGCACATTAAACGCTCCAGTCAGCAAGAGTTGATCAAGCTCTTTGTCTGATAGAGCTTCTTCTTCCAGCACTATCTTCTCAGCAACATCAGGTTTAGGGATGGTGACAGTAATCCTACCCACTTCTTTGTCTTTCCCCTTCTTCTTCTTCTTAGCCTCAGCTGCTTGCTTGGATGCCTCCCGTGCTGCCTGCTCCAACAATTGAGCAGCCGTCTTAGCAGCAGCACGCTTATTGGCGGCTTTCTTCACCTGCTCAAAGTTTTGGGCACGAGCATCGAAGATGAGCTTCTCCATGTCTTTCTTAAACTTCTTCTGCTCCTTCGCCCTCCGCTCGGCTTGCCTCTTCCTCTTCCTCTCCCTCAGAATTTGGAGGCGCTCCTCAAGGGGCTTAGAGGAAAGTGGCTCCTCCTTTTCGGGCTCTGTCTCCTGCTCCTGCTCAGCATCCTTAGCAGGCTCCTCAGAAGCTTTCTTGTCCTCTTTTTCAGAGTTCTTCACCAACCTCCGCCTCCTCTTCTTTTCAGGCTCAGCAGTGGTGAGGACGTCCTCAGATGACTTCTGAAACTGCCTCCACGTCCTTCACCTCTCTGGTGTAGTAATCTCTGTTCGTGGCTTCTTGGGAATGGTAGCAGTGAGCGGATCCTGTTGAGAAGTAGGAACAGGGACATCTCCAAGCTCTAGCTTCTCTATGTCCTCGAGCTCCTCGAAGCATCTGTCTGTCTCAGCTTCTTTCCTGGCAGCTGCTATCTCCTCCGGAGTTATAGCGATAGCATGTTCTAGCCTCTGGAATGCTAGCTCTGCAGGATGAGGATGCTCTGGAGATGTAGGAATCTTTGTATCAACATTTGATTTTCCCTTCAAAATTTTTGGACGTCTAGGATCGGGATGAAGTGTCGCCTTCTTTGTCTGGAGAATAAAATCCGTCGGAAGCAGCTTCTCACCTTCATCAAGCTTCTTCATATGGAAGAACATTTCTATGAACTTACTGATTTTCAGTCCGAAGTTCACGTTGGAAGAAAAAGTACCATCTTTCTTGACTGTCACGTTCTTCCTGACGTGCTCCAACCACCGTCCGTAGAAGAACTTCGCCCAGTTCCCTTCTATCATGTCAACAATTGCCATCATCACGGCATACTTGTGAGCAAACAATTGAGAGTATGAACGAGCATCACACTGGAACATTTTGATGACTAGCTCAGCAAGGAGCTTGTATTCATCCCTAAATTGGTTGATCGGGAGTGATCGGCTGCCCTTTGTTGTCTTTCACCAACTCCGGCTTCTTCCAGGACTTCCATCTCCTCTTCATCTCCTCAATATCAGTGAGCTTGTACGTAGCCACATGCTTACCTTTGTTTGGAAGACCGAACTTATCAGCCAGAATATCCGCACTTACCTCCAGAATAGTTCCAAAAACCTAAGTTTTGAACGACTTCTGAGTGGACTCTTCAACCACCGCTCGGGCGTAAAATTCAGACACCATGTGGGGATGAAACCACAATGGTTCTGCTGATAGATATTGAATCACTCCGGCCTTTGCTAGGGCTTCCATCAGCCATCCTGGGAATTGTAGAGCAGCGAGAGGAGTATACAAGATGTGGTCCTTCAAAACTTGTGCCGCCCTCCTCTGGTTGTTAGACAACCCGGACTGCTCCTTATTTCTGGCCAAAGTCACCAATTGACCATACGGGATGTCATCTTCAACATCCTCTTTCTTAACTACCCCTGTGTATTCTGGAGCCCATCTCTCATGGAGGGTTACAGTAGAAGTAAGAGAGTGAATGGGGATACCGGATTCCGTAGAAGAATCTGAATCGGTAGTGTGAATAGTGGGTTCAGAGTGGTGAGAGTGAGTAGGGGATTCGGGATTAGCAGCCATTTGCAGAAGAACTTAAGAAAAACTTTGAGAGTGTTTGGGAATTTTCAGAGAGCTTGAAGGTTTGAAGGCTTAGGGATTTGAATTTCTGTAAAGTGATGAAATTTGAGTAAGTGAAATGTTTATACCTTTCGGGAAGTGAATCGACGGCTGGCGGGAGAACTATTTCAACTTCAATCAACGGCTAGGCTTTGCGGAGATGCTTCGTATGGTGACCCACACCCCTACGAACTCAAGTACCGATGACGTGTCGAGCCCTGGTTCGTCGCCGCCGTCTGCATGCAATAAATGCACGTCCTATTTAAAATTTAAATTCATCCCGCATTTGACTTTCCTTAGCAGGCCAAAGACTGCTACGAGCTTGCACTCAGCAGTCTGCTAGCGTAGGAAATCCTTAGCATGCATATGAGTCTGTTGAGAGCTCGGACTCAGCACTCAATCCTAGCATACAAAGTAGTCTGCTAAGAGCTTGGACTCAGCAGCCTAAACCTCTAGCAACCTTCCATTCCCCAAATATTATAACAAGGCATCAAATGCTGAGAGCTTGGACTCAGCATCCAACTCAGCAAGAGCTTATACTTGTTGTTATAACATCAAAAACACCTTTGGAACTGCTGAGAGCTGGGACTCAGCATTCCTCTGCTATCTGCTTAGCAGTCTTATTTCAGCAATAAGAACTATCAACCAACAAACGAAAGCTGGGATTCATTTCTCTCTTTGAGAAGATGGAGAGAATTCAAGAAATCCAGAAAACCAGAAAGAATGAGAGTAAGAACTCATTCATCCACAACATCGTCAATCTCCATAAGGCCTAACTTAATACATAACTCTTTAAATCTGGCCTCTGCTAGCGGTTTAGTGAAGATATCAGCAAGCTGATCTTCTGTGCATATATATTGGACGTCAATATCCTTCTTCTCTTGATGATCTCTGATAAAGTGATATCGGATATCAATATGCTTCGTCTTGGAATGATGAACGGGGTTCTTTGTTATGCACATAACACTATTATTGTCGCAGTAGATCGGCACACATTCAGGAGGAATGTCGTAATCTTTAAGTTGCTACCGAATCCACAATACTTGTGCACAACCGCTTGCGGCTGCTACATACTCTGCTTCGGTTGTAGATGTAGCCATAGAGTGCTGCTTCTTCCTAAACCAACTAATTAGCTTATGTCCAAGGAATTGGCATGTCCCGCTGGTGCTCTTCCGATCAATCTTGCACCCTCCAAAGTCTGAATCTGAGTAACCACTCAATGCTAGACCATCTGACCTTGGGTACCAAATTCCTAGACCCTCGGTGCATTTGAGGTATCGGATAATCCTCTTAGCAGTATCCAAATGAGACTTCTTAGGACCTGCTTGATATCTCGCGCATACTCCTACTGCATATGAAATGTCTGGTCTGCTAGCAGTAAGATATAACATTAAATCGATAATACCTCGATAGAGTGTAGGATTCACGTCATCTCCTCCTTTTTCAAGAGCAGCTAAGCAAGTCGTGCTCATGGGAATCCTCAGACTCTTCGTCTTCTCCGGGCAATACTTAGCAATCAGATCGAGAGTATATTTCCTCTGGTGAATAAAAATTCCTTCGCTTGATTGCTGGACCTGTAATCCGAGAAAGTAGGACATCTTTCCCATCATACTCATCTGGAAATTACTTTGCATAAGCTCTGAAAACTTGTCACACAAGCTTTGATTCTTAGGGAGAAAGATAATGTCATCGACATATATATGCACAAGTAAGATACTTCCTTTGTCTTTGATGCGAAAGAGAGTCTGGTCTATCTTTCCTTTCTTGAAACCATTATCTAGCAGAAACTTAGACAAAGTTCCATACCACGCTCTCGGTGCCTGCTTCAAACCATATAAGGCTTTTCTTAGCCTATACACTTGGTTTCCCTGCTCGAAGCCTGGTGGTTGCTCAACGTACACCTCTTCCTTGAGCTCACCATTAAGAAAGACACTTTTTACATCCATCTGCATCACAACAAACTCATGATGTGCAGCATATACGAGGAATAACCTTATTGCTTCCAGTCGTGCTACCGGAGCAAACGTCTCATCATAATCAATTCCCTCGGATTGTCTATAGCCTTTTGCTACTAGACGCGCTTTGTTCCTTATGACCATTCCTGACTCATCTTTCTTGTTCTTGAAAACCCATTTAGTTCCAATAGCGCTTTGTTGCTCTGGTCTGTCTACTAGATCCCAAACATGATTGCACATGAACTCTGCTAGCTCCTCCTGTATAGCATTCACCCAATCTGGACATTGTAGAGCATCCTCGACCTTCGTTGGCTCTTCATGCGAAATGTAGCACTCTAGCATCACATTTCCTTATCTCGTCCTCACTGGATCATTGACATCATTAATGACAGCATCTAATGGATGAGCACACAACCATAGCGGTCTTATGGGTGCTGGAACTTCAGCTTCTGCATCGCCTGCTGGATTGTTGTTTACTACAACATTCCCCTCATCAATCGCCTGGGGTTCAGCATTCTGGATCTCAGCATCCTGATTCTCAGCATTAGGAATCTCAGCATCTGGTACTCCAGCAGCGGGAATCTCAGCAGCTAGAACTTCAACATCCAATTGCTCTGCTACAGCTTCTAAAGGTTCAGCAACGACTTTAGCAACATCTTCACCAGCGTCTACACCGTCTTCAGCATCTCATGCTGGATCTGGGATCTCCTCATCATCTTCATCATCAAGCGATCCCAAAGTATCCAAATTATTATTAAGATAAATTGGATTGGTGGCCTCAACATGATCATTAACATCATCGGCTTGGTTAGCAGTTTGGTCACCTGCTAAGTGCGTCTGCTTTGGATTGCAATCACTCATAGACTTAGTCGGGTCAATATGCATATTTTCAAAAGAATTCAAGATCGATTGACCATTGACATCATTAGTCTTATGATTGCTATCCTTTTTCTCTCTTATTACTCTGCGCACTAAGATAGACTCATAAAAATAACATTACATGTTATTTCAACAACTCCGATTGTCTCGTTTAACACTCTGTAGCCTTTGTGAGAAGGATGTCCATATCCCAGGAACACTCCTTCATCAGACTTAGGCGAAAAAGTGTTAAGCTTCGACTTCCCATTGTTATGAATATAACATGTCAAACCGAAAGCACGAAGATGAGTAATAGAAGGCTTATGGCCGTTGTACACTTCATAAGGAGTCTTATTAAATCTGCCATTGATTCCGCTCCTATTTTGAGTGTAGCAGGCTGTCATGACTGCTTCGTGATAAGTTCGTTATTTCGCTAACTTATCATTGAGTTTTTGTCCATT
>JAPKLW010008145.1:0-13829 GCA_026898455.1 Plectranthus barbatus | reverse complement strand
GGAATAGATTAACGTCACTTGCACTTAATATCGTTATCAGCAAAATGTTTTCTTAGTCCAAGTTGTTGTTTAGCTTAGTTTACAGATATACACTAGCAACTCTGTTGCTAGGTTTTAAATCAATCTTTGAACAGTAAACCAATAAAACAGTAAGTAAAGCAGTAAATGAACACAAGATTTATAGTGGTTCGATCAAATAGATCTACGTCCACTCCTTAGCCGAATCGCTAAGAATTTCACTAGAAAAGTATACAGAGTACAAGGAATCGCCTTTCCAGTTAAGTAGGCAGTGAGCTTTCGGCCTGGCTACTTGACAGCTATCCTCCGTGAATCTGAACTTCTCCGAACATAGCTCCGGGCAAGTCAAGGGCACACCTTCGTAAAACTTGTCCTTTGCTAATGAGGCGTTTATAGTTTGCCTCTGAACTTAATAAGTTTGCGGCTAATGCCCGTGTGAGTCACAATCTTTCAAGAGTGACTGTTGGATTATTTTCTGAAAGAAATGAATCCCAATGATTGAGATATCCTTGAATGCAATCAGGACTATCTTTAATAGAGTGTCAGTACTTCAATGAACGACACCACAGGTTGTTGAGAGTCTTCAGATAGACTTTAAGACGTCTCTCAACTGACTACTTTTGAGGATCACTTTTTCAAGGGAATCTTTAGCTTGAGCGTTCGTGAGTAAAGTGATAAGAGCACTTGTAGATTTGTAAAAGCAGTTGTTTATCCAGTTCTTGAATCTGCCTTTTATAGTTGGAGATTCAAAACTTTGAATCTCCATACCCGTTAGACACAACGGCTTCTTCCTCCAAGAATGGATTAAACTGATAGAACGCCTTTCTGAGTAGAGATGTACTTCCCAGACTACTTAGGGAAAGTTTCGTCCCTTGTGCGTCCTTTTTTGTCAGAGTCGCAGTCCGGCTTCAACGTTGCTAAAGGTATATTCCTTGAGATCCTTTGACTTGTATTATATGTGATTCTTCATTGATTTCTGAAACTTCCGAATGCTAATTCCTTAGCATTCTAGTGATCTTTTCACCAAAGTGCTAGCTCCCTTGTTCGCCAGCTTCTCTAGCAGTCTGTGAGTTTGATGCTGAAACCATCTTATCTTTTCTGCTAGGGATTCTTCATAGCACACTAATCTATTACAACTCGATGTTCAACTTATACAGGACTTTTACAAGTTGTGTTAGACTCTCTAGATTTCAGCAAATGATCGACCATCTAGATAAGGTTTGATCCAACAAAACCTTTTACAAATAAGTCCTAAGGGAGATTTTAGGGATAATTCCCAACAATTTCCCCCTTTTTGGTGCGATCAAAGCTTACTATCATTTGCTGACCCGAGTGGAAGAATGTCTGTGTTTTACAATTCCATGCTATTCTATCACTGAGTTTTTCCAACTAGATTCAAACAATAGGAATGATTGAAATCAAATTCCCCCTCAAAAGTTGCTGGGGAATATTTCTCGATTAATATGAATAACTGTTTGCTACGGAGCAATATGCTAGAAATTCTAGCATTCATTTAAATCATTAAGCATTCACATTCATCAACCAATCATATAATCGTCATATCCACATGCAAATTCGTTGAGTACACTAGAAGTGTAGATCAACTAGAGCACACCAGTAAAATTCAGAAGTGGACAATGAGATTTTGTCAAAATCTGATCCAATTTTATATATGATATAGCACGTTTCAGTACAAATTGGATACAGAGCAATTTAAATTAAAGAAATTGACCTTGTCGTTCATGAGTCGGGCGCTGGCTTCTCTTTTTCATTGTCTGCTGATTTAATCTTCTGAATGTCCGCGAACTTCTCCATAGTGAACTTCATGAAGTTTTCAACAAGAGTTGCTCCTGCTTCTCTTTCAGCAGCCTCACACTCCAGTTCTTTGGCCAGTTTCTCTTGTTCCATTGCCATCTTTTGCAATTGAGATTCATGTTCAATTTTCTGTAGCTCTAGTCTAGCTTCTAGTTCCTTTTGTTTCAATTCTTGTTTTGCTGCTTCTTCTTTCCTCTTCATTTCTTGTTCCCTTATTGTTGCTTCCTGTTTCTCTTTCTTTCTTCTTTCACGGTCAGCTTTTCTTCTTTCTTCCCCCTCTTTGATTGCAGCCAAAAGCGTTGTACCATATGCCACAACCGTTTGTTCTGCGTGAGTCCTGGTGTCTGCTATGTCTTTTCGAACAACTTCAAGACCTGCTCTGTTCTCAGAAATAGCTAACTTGTTTGCAGCAGTCTCTGTTCGTACATGAGATACATAGCTCCGTATCTCATCAACTTCGCTTCTTAGACGGCTGGTTGCTACTTCTATTCTTTCATCAATGGCTGTTTGCAGATAAGAGTGGAATGCTTCAGTTATGTCGGAAGTTAGTGTGAAGGGCATTGGCAGAGATGTTATGGGAGAGGCATTGAAGGAAGTAGTCATGACGAGGTCTTGACTCGACTGTGTATTTGACGGTTGTTCATGACTGAGATTTGCAGCAAGATACTCTTGGTATCGTATTTCCTCGAGCAGTATCCGTCGAGCTGCATCTAGAACTTGTGCAGTCTCCTGGATAGATCGAGCTTCAGCTTTCTGAGTTTCCTTAATGACGGCCTGAACATCAATGTCCAGAAACTTGACTAACATGTTATCGAATCTCAGAGCGGCACGTTCAGTGGCTAGTGCCTTCGTTCGAGCATTTCTACGCTCCTCTTGTTGTGATTCATACTCCAATCGACGTTTCTCATATGCAACTACAGCTTTTGCCTGTCGTTTGGATAATTCGACTCTAGCATCAGAGTATCCATCCGGTATGAAGGTAGACTTGGGTAATCCGGCAGTGTTTGACAGGACACGGTGTTCTCGGATGGCTTGAAGTATGCACATCACTTGTTTATCCGAGAATTGTTTCATCCCAGGGACTTGATCAATCCAATCAAAACACCAACGTTCTTCATATCTCCAGAAGTTTAATCCTTTAGCTGCGATACAGAGCATCCTTTCTTCAAAGCAGAGTTGATGCATGATATAATCAAACTTCTTCCATCGACGGAACTCTTCTGCTAATAAGCGTCCTTCTGGTATGGACTCATCCAATGCACTGTGAAATAGATCTGCTATGGCTCTCTCTGTTTCAGATTCTACGAACTGCTCTATTTCTTCAGCCATAGGTCCTAGATCAGAATTAGGTGCATCTTCTGGATGAACCTTTGCACACCATTGGCTAATTCTCCGGAGTCCATAACGACGTCCTGGTAGCCCATGGAATGGTACTCGAAGAACAGCTTCGGATCCTGAGGTTTCTTTTCTCAAGAGTTTTGCATTGTAAATGTCTTCAGTTTCTCCATCGGAATCAGATTCAGAGAGACAGGATGATCCATGATCCGATAAGTGAGAGTCATCTTCATTTGGTTGATGTGTTCCAATGCCTTGTTGATCTGCAGCAGATTCATTACAAAGAAATGTTTCCTTCGGATGTTCCTCAAGGTGTGTCTGCATTGGCACTTTTGTTACTATATCATCGCGAACTCCACTGGATTCTCCCGCATTTCTTCTGTGAGACGTTTTCTTTGGGAAGTGGATTTCACTGAAGGCTCCAGATGCTAGCCTTATTGAGAATTCCGTGTCTGATAGTTCCTCTTCTTCAAATATGATCTGCTGATCAGGTGATGGAGGTGGAATCGACTCTTCTCCCATGGCAGCCTTTTCTTTTCCTTTCTTCATTGCTTCTTCTGTTAATTTTTTATTTTCTGCTGAAATTCGACTTTCTCCAGCATCATGGCTTTCTTCTAAGGAGTGATGTATATGCTCTGCTGGAGTGTCATTGACTACCCCAGCACTTATTCTTCCACTAGCATTTCCTTCGTTGCTAGCTTCTTCAGCAGCTTTCTTCTGTGCCCTGAACTCTTCAGCAGCTGATTTGACACGTTCGAATTGCCTGTCTCTGTTTTCGAATGTCAAATTAGTGATGAATTTCTGGTAATCTTTCTTTTCGAGTTCCTTCAGAGTAGCTATACGCCTCCTTTTTGCTTTTCTTGATTCTTGATTAGGCTTTTCTCTGGTCCTGAGAGACTTAGGAACGTAATCTGGATCATTGCTGTCCTCAGTAGAATGCTTCTTCGATGTGGTAATACCTTCAGCAGCTGCAGTACTCGCCTGTTCTGCTTCTGCTTTATCAATTACTTCCTTGTCAGGCAGAAGTTCCAACCGTCTTCTGATCTTCTTCTTTGCTATTACTGCTGGTGGTTTCGTAGCAGCTCTCTTTGGTGATTGAATTGGAACTGCCAAAGCGCCAATAGTAGATGATTGCTGTTCTGCTTCTTTGGAGGTCATTATTTCGTTGATCTGGTCAACTGGGAAATTTCCTAACTTTTCAATCTCCTCGAGATTTCGGAAGCATTGATCTGTTTCTGCATTCTTCTTCAGCACTTGTAATTCGTCTTCAGAAATAGGAATGGAGTGTTGGAGAGTGACTTCTACCAAACTTGCTTCATCTGGTTTCTCTGGTGAAGTAGGCTTATTCTTGTCTACGTTAGATTTCCCTTTCAGCTTCCTAGGATTTCTGACATTGACTGGCTTAGGCTTGCGACGCGTTATCGGAATGTAGTCGGTAGAGAGAAGTTCAACTCCTTGATCTACTCCTTTGTTAGTAAACAGTATCTCCAACAGTTTACTAATCTTCAGTCCAAAGTTTACATTTGATGAGAATGTCCCATCTACTTCCATGTGAGCATTCTTCTTGACATGTTCTGCCCATCGTTCAAAGATGAACTCGGCCCAATTGCCTTTAACATTGTCGTTTAATGCCATCATCACGACATATTTCTTAGCAGAGAGCTCTGCGTATGATCCTGCATCACACTGGAGCATCTTGATTACAATCTCCGCGAGGAGTTTGTATTCCTCTGTTAAGGTATTAATGGAGGTGTTAGGCTTAAATATTCGCTTCTTCTCTTCTGGCTTCTTCCAAAGGTTCCACCTTCTTTCTATTTCGGCTGTATCAGTGATCTTGTACTGAGATATTTTGGTTCCATAATTACGAAGACCAAAAGTGCGAGCAAGTAAATCAGCATTCACGTCTATGATATTCCCATAGACACAAGTTTTGAAAGATTTCTGATCATCGCTCATCACAGCCTTAGCATAGAATTCAGAAACCATATGCGGATGAAATCGATCAGGTTCAGCAGTGAGATACGTTACCAGTAGCTCGGAGTCAAGAAGATCCAAAATCCATTTAGGAAATTGTTTGTTCGCGAGCGGCATGTACAGAATTATGTCCTTCATAATCTGAGCAACTCGTCGCCGTTCTCCCGAGTGCGTGGACAACTTCTTCTGTCTGGC
This sequence comes from Plectranthus barbatus, assembly GCA_026898455.1. Classification (NCBI taxonomy): domain Eukaryota; kingdom Viridiplantae; phylum Streptophyta; class Magnoliopsida; order Lamiales; family Lamiaceae; genus Plectranthus; species Plectranthus barbatus. Next base: position 8,492 of record JAPKLW010008145.1, on the reverse strand, counting down.
CATGGTGACTAAGGTGTAGTAAGGGATGGATTCATCAATATCCTCCTTCTTCTCGATGCCTGTGAACTCTGGTGCATGTCGCACATGCAGGGGCGAGCAAGCGATTGAGGGATATATAAATGATGGTGGTTGGAGATTAACATTATCAGGATTCTTAGATGAGTCTGTATTCTGATGAGAAGGAATGGAAGAATCCTGATTTGAGGTCATTGTTGGGTAGGGATTTCTGAGAATTTTGGTAGGGTTTTTTCAGAGGGGGGTATGAGAGAATTTCTGAAAGTGGAATTTGAAGTGTTTCGAAATCGGATGAAGTTGTAAAAGATTTCAAAGTATGTGAATAAATCGTCGGCGAGGATTGAATTCACTTTAATGATAATCGACGGTTGGGGTTGAGAGTCAGATCGTGGGTAGAAGCACGTCTTCTCGGAGCTCGAGTGTGGATGACGTGGCATATCCCTATTTATCGCCGTCGTCTGAATGCATTAAATGCTTATGCAAAGTGAAACGCCAACTTTTCACGTCTGATTTGAAAACTTCAGCAGCCGATGGTGGTAGAATTGAACAGATGCTACCACGTATGTTACGGTTTCATTGCTATGATTTCGGCATTGCTTTTGATGCAAGATCATGACCTCCTCAGATTTGACATTCACATTAATGATACCTGAGTTCTCCACGACGTTGTCTCCACTGGGCCTTCGTCCTGAGTACGGTATCTTGTACGACATCTGTAACGGAATGGTGAACGGAATGTATGCTGACGAGGAGCTATCTCTCACCAAAGGTGTCTGGCAGGCGATGATGGTGGTCGACGATGGATGGCTCCATGCCAATTGGGCGAAGCTTGTATTTGACCAGGTGAAGAAAGTTGTCAACTGCTGGCCTAACACCGGGTTGCCAAATGGGATGCAGCTTAGCTGGCTGCTGGAGTAAACTGTTCCTGATCTTGCTGTTGGCCCATCAACCCTTCGTCCATCCGACTTCTTTCCAAGAGATCCCCGTACCATGTGATGTTTGATGTCGTTGAATTGATGTCGTCCATCCGACCTTTTTTTATATATATTATGTACGCGCTCCTCTCTTCTCTGTTTGCATCCACTCTTTCTCTCCCCCTTCAGTCTTGATGGGTGTAAGTTGATCGTTCTTTCACCATTCTACTATATATGAAGAATTATCTTTCCATTATCTGCATCTTCTGTACGCAGACTTGACTGTGTATGTCATGGGTCACAGAAATTCGTAAAAATGATCAAGACAGTTAGCATCTTCTGCAAAATAGCCATAAGTGCTCTGCTGAATAATGAGCACTTTATACTTCGAATAATAAATCTTCATAAAATCCAGAAAGAATGAAAACCAGATTTCATTCATCCAAGGTCTCGTCTAATTCCATGAGTCCTAGTTTAATGCATAACTCCTTAAATCTCGACTCTGGAAGCGGTTTCGTAAAGATATCCGCAATTTGATCTTCAGTGCATATATACTTGACGTCAATGTCCTTCTTCTCCTGATGATCTCTGATGAAATGGTGACGAATATCAATGTGCTATGTTCTGGAGTGATGAACGGGATTCTTTGTGATACACATGGCACTGTTGTTATCACAATAGATTGGCACACATTCAGGAGTAATTCCATAATCCTGCAACTGTTGTTTTATCCAGATAATTTGTGAACAACAACTAGCAGCTGCCACATACTCTGCTTCGGTGGTCGAAGTGGCAACAGAATGCTGTTTCTTGCTAAACCAGCTTATAAGCTTGTGTCCCAAAAATTGACACGTGCCACTTGTGCTCTTCCGATCAATCTTGCATCCTCCGAAATCTGAGTCCGAATATCCACTGAGAGAAAGGCTATCGGCTCTAGGATACCAGATTCCTAGTCCTTCTGTGCACTTCAGATAGCGGACAATCCTCTTAGCAGTATCAAAGTGTGTCTTCTTAGGATTGGCTTGATATCTTGCGCATAATCAAACAGCATAGGAAATATCAGGTCTGCTAGCAGTGAGGTATAGCAATGACCCTATGATTCCTCGATACAGAGTAGGATTTATCTCTTCTCCTTTTTTCTCCAGAGCAGCAATGCAGGTTGTGCTTATAGGAATTCGTAAGCTCTTAGTCTTTTCTGGACAATACTTTGCAACAAGATCACGAGTATACTTCTTCTGGTGGATGAAGATTCCCTCTCTGGACTGTTGAACTTGTAATCCAAGGAAATAAGACATTTTTCCCATCATGCTCATTTGAAAGTTGCTGGTCATGAGATCGGAGAATTTATCGCATAGATCTTGATTCTTCGACCCAAAAATTATATCGTCGACATATATTTGAACTAGCAGGATGCTATCTCCATCTGTGATGCAAAAGAGAGTTTGATCTATCCTCCCTTTCTGAAATCCATTGGATAGCAGGAACTTAGATAAGGTTCCGTACCATGCTCTTGGTGCTTGCTTCAGACCATATAGTGCCTTTTTGAGCCTGTAAACTTGATTGCCATGTTCAAATCCTGGAGGTTGTTCGACGTAGACTTCCTCCATGAGCTCGCCATTCAGAAAAGCACTCTTCACATCCATTTGCATTACATCAAACTCATGATATGCAGCATATGCTAAGAATAGACGGATTGCTTCCAGTCTTGCCACTGGAGCAAATGTCTCATCATAGTCAATGCCCTCGCATTGTCTATATCCTTTGGCTACGAGTCTTGCTTTATTTCTTACAACTGTACCAGACTCATCCTTCTTATTTTTGAATACCCACTTAGTGCCTATCACACTTTGATGCTCTGGCCTGTCTACTAGCTCCCACACATTGTTTCGTGTGAATTCTGCAAGCTCCTCTTGCATAGCGTTCACCCAATCAGGATCTAGCAGAGCCTCTTCGACTTTCTTGGGTTCTTCATTTGAGATGTAGCAAGCTAACATTGCATTGGCATTTCCTCGCCTTGTTAATAATGGATCATTAGCATTCCCAAGGATTCCTTCTGGTGGATGAGCACGTAACCAAGTAGGTCTAGCTTGTATTAGATTCTCAGCATCTGGTGCTCCTTCTTGATCGTCATCTGCTTCGTCATTTGTCTGATGCTCAGCATTTGGAATGTCAGCATTTCCTTCGCCATTGTTTGAAACTTCTGCGATAGGCTCTTTATGATTAAGAACATCTTTGGTAGACATTTCATCAGCAGACATCTCAGGAATAGGAAACTCCGCGGTTGGTATCTCAACAGTGGATACTTCAACATCCGAATGTTCTGCTCCAGTTTGATCTGCTACGGTTTCCAATGGTGCAACATTGGTTGTAACTGCATCAGCATCATCTTTAGCATCTCTCGCGGGATCTGGGATCTCCTCGTCGTCTTCATCGTTAATCACTTCTATGATAGTTGATTTGGTTATTATGTGTGTGGGTTTGGCCTCAGCATGATCGTTAGCATCACTGGCCTGGTCAGCAGTTTGATTCCCTGCTGTGTGCGTCTCGTTTGGATTGCATTCAGTCATAGACTTAGTCGGATCAATACTTATATTCTCGAAAGAATTTAGAAATGTTTGATCATTGACATCATTAGTCTCTTGATTGCTAATCTTTTCTCCTTTACTTTCACTGCGCACTAAAGTAGACTCATCAAAAATAACATTGCATGTTATTTCCACAATCCCAGTAATCTTATTTAATACCCTATAACCTTTATGAGTGGGATGTCCATAACCAAGTAGTACACCCTCGTCAGATTTAGGTGAAAAGGTATTAAGTTTGGATTTACCGTTATTGTGAATATAACATGTAGAACCAAAAGCACGTAGATGAGTTATGGAAGGCTTACGACCATGATATATTTCATAAGGAGTTTTGTTGAATCTGCTCGTGATAGCACTCCTGTTCTGTGTGTTGCAGGCAGTCATGACTGCTTCACCCCAGTATTTAGCAGGAAGGTTGGAGTCTGCTAACATTGATCGAACGGCCTCTTTCAGCGTACGATTCCTCCTTTCTGCTAGCCCATTCTGTTGAGGAGTCCTTGCTGTAGATTTTTCATGTGATATTCCAGCTTCAGCGCAAAAATCCATCAGCACTCCATTACAGAATTCTGTTCCATTGTCGGATCGAATTCGCTTTACAGTAACTTCTTTACTGTTTTGTTCTTTAAGAATTAATTCCGGCAAAATGAGCTTCACTTCGTCCTTCGTCTTCAATAGGCGTACCCATGTGTACCTGGAGAAGTCATCAACCACCACTAGTGTATATAGACGTTTACTTACAGTGGGTGGCGTGACTGGACCAAACAGATCCATATGAAGCAATTCCAGAATTCTTTGAGATGTCTCCTTTTCAGGATTTGTTTTGAAGGATGATTTGGGCTGCTTTCCTTGTTGGCATGATTTGCATATTCCTTCTTTGCGGAAGATGTTATTTGGTAGACCTACAACAAGCTTATGTTTGGCAAGATAGTTAATAGTTTTGAAGTTTAAATGATTGAACCTCTTATGCCATAGCCATGATGTTTCTTCCTTATTTAGAGCTAGGAAGCAGGAATGTTGTAGGCCTCTTCGCCAATCGACAATATATAATCCACCCTTGCGGATTCCTCGTAATTTTACTTCTCCTGAAATCGCATCAGCAATAGTACAACCAGTATTTTTAAAAGATACGATATACCCATTTTCGCATAGTTGACTTATGCTGAGTAAATTGTGCTTCAGGTTGGAGACAAGTGCTACGTTGACGATTCTCAAGCCATTCCTTTCAATGCAACCTCGTCCAACGACTTCTCCTTCACTGTTGTCTTCGAACTTGACTCTTGGACCGTTGAATAATCTTCTTATGTCTGAGAATAATTCTTCATTCCCGGTCATATGAGCAGAGCAACCGCTGTCCAGGACCCATTCATTGGATATACATGTTTCCGTAGCTATGGAGTCCTGTTCCTGCAAGTAAATCAAGCAAATTTAGGTACCCTTTTAGTGTCGGGTCTTGCAGGATTAGCATGAAGCATAGTTCCTTTCGGAACCCACATCTTAGTGATTTTCAAGACTTTTGTCTTGGTTTCACTATTCACCAATTTCTTGACCTTTGGCATAAAATTTCTATTTCTAGATGAATGAGTGAATTTAGCCGTCCTTGCCCTTGAAAAATAATGTGGAATGGGCTCAGGCTTTGCATAGACGTTCCTTCTATGAAGTGTATTCTGCGGGTAGCTAGGTCTCACAGCATTGTACTGTGCAGGCCTTCTCTGATGAAGATTAGGATGTACTATCCTTGCATTAGTGTTAGAATGCTCAGTACTCCTAGGATTGGTTGAGTAGTGTTTAGTGTATACTCTAGAATTTCTCTGCAGGGGTTTATCAACTACTTGCCTATTATTCATCATTTGATTCTTCTGCTGAGGCTTAGAGTTGTGTCCAGCATTTGTCCTAGGGATCCTCTGCTGAGGTCCATTGGATAAAGGCCTAGCAAACTCTGTCCTCTGCTGAGATCCAGCAGATGAACTATTGGTTGTCTTTGATACAGTCCTCTGCTGAGCTTTACTGGACACACTCTGCTGAAGTTTATTCTTTGTTTTAGCTATTGATTTAACAGACAAAGTTTCAGCAGACACTATTCCTTTACCTTTTTCATTAGAGCTATACCCAGCAGTTACAAACAAAATTGGATTCTGCATAAAGGAATTATCATTGGATTTTGACATTCTTTTTGATGATTCGCATCCAAGTCCAGACTTATCAGAGTGATGTCTTTGACTGTTTACAAGGGCATTGAGAGCAGCCTTGCTGGATGCGTACATGCATATACAATCCTCTTTTGGTTTGTTTTTTAATGCTTGATTTTCTTTTTCTAACGTTTGAAATCTTCCTGACAACTGTGAGAAATCTTCTTTTAATTTGAGGAGTTCTTCACTTTCTAACCTTAGTCTTTCGACTTCCTCGGTTAAACTTGTAATGTGAAGTTTTAATGAAGCATTTTTTCCCACAATCTCATTCTTTATTTCATACATTTTTGCAAATTCTAATGATAGCTGCACTAGATAATCTTGTTCGGAGTCGAAATGTGATTCCTCCGATTTGTCTATAATTTGATTGCTAGATGAGTTAGTGGACAATACCTCTGCTTCCTCAGCAGCTAGAGCTGATTCATTGGTTTCCTCAGCATCGTAGTCCGCATCAGCAAATTGATCTTCAGTGATGTTTGCCATTAGTACAAACATAGCTTCTTCGCTATCTTCTTCTTCTGACGAGCAATAGAACTCTTCTTCATCAGCAATCTCTGTCCTGGTTAGCAGTGCCTTGGTTACGGCTTTAGCAGCACGTCTTTCAAATCGTTGCTTCAGGCGATCTCGTTCTTCTTTGCTGACCTTCGGACAGTCATGCTTCAAGTGATCTGGAGAACCACACTCAAAACAAGTTCTAATTTTTCGCTCTATAGAGCGGTTAGAAGTTGATGATGTAATTTCTTTTACTTCCTTTTCGGCCTTTGCTTCATTCAGCATCCGTTGCATTTTCTTCATTCGTTCTTCCAGTTCATTGATCTTTAGATCAACTGCTTGTGTACCTGCACTGGAAGTTCCTTCTTTCGAGGGAGATGCTGAAGTAGGTCTTTCTGATTTATAGAAAGGTCTCTTTGTTTTGAATTTGTTGTAGTCCTTCTTAGCGAAGTATGCTAAATCCTCAGCGTTCCCAGCATTGTTTGAACTAGCTTGTGCTACAGCTGTTTCATTCTTCTTCGACTGATGTATAATAAATTCATGAGCTTTAAGTTGCACAAATACCTCAGATGTAGTCATTTTGTTGAGGTCTTTCTCACTCAAGCTTGTTACTTTTGCGAACCAATCATCTCTTGGATAGAGTTTGGAAATGATTTTATTGTTCATTTCCCCATTGTCATACTTCTTTTCAAGATTCCTTAGCTCTCCAATTATTGTAATGAAGCGTTCCTCCATGGTTTGAATAGTTTCTCCTGCACGCATAGAAAAAGATTCATATTTATCTACAACTACCTGTAGTTTGTTGCGTCTCATTTGTTCCGTTTCCTGAGAAGACTCGCACACATAGTCCCACATTTCTTTAGCAGTTTCCATGTCAAGTGCCTTGTCTTTCATCAATGTTGGAAGAGAGTCAAGAATGAGTTTCTTTGCTACATGCTCTAGTTGAGCTCTCTTCTTGTCTTCACTGGTGTATTCGTCAAATGGTTTAGGAACCATTTCAGGTCTTGGGGGTCTTGGTTCTCCTCCAGCAACATCTTCAGCACGTCCTTGTCCTATAAAAGTGTTAACTTTCATAATCTGGATAGGACCTCTTAACAGTATGTCAGCCATCTCAGGGTGTATGCTCTGAAGTTGTATGAGAGCCATCTTCTTCCAGGATGAGAAGTTCTCTCGGTCATACTCTCCAAGGGAGTGGTTCATCATTTTGTATGCTCTTTGAGTGATTTCCTGAGCTGAGAAAAAATATAAAAGTGCAAGAAAAGCGATAGATCTGGTCTTAAAGCAACTCAGAAGCAGTCGGTTTTTCAACCTCCTGCTCTGATACCACTTGTTGGTCCCGAAATATCAGAGTCGTCGTGTTTGAAATCTTAACACAAAATGCAGCGGAATAGATTAACGTCACTTGCACTTAATATCGTTATCAGCAAAATGTTTTCTTAGTCCAAGTTGTTGTTTAGCTTAGTTTACAGATATACACTAGCAACTCTGTTGCTAGGTTTTAAATCAATCTTTGAACAGTAAACCAATAAAACAGTAAGTAAAGCAGTAAATGAACACAAGATTTATAGTGGTTCGATCAAATAGATCTACGTCCACTCCTTAGCCGAATCGCTAAGAATTTCACTAGAAAAGTATACAGAGTACAAGGAATCGCCTTTCCAGTTAAGTAGGCAGTGAGCTTTCGGCCTGGCTACTTGACAGCTATCCTCCGTGAATCTGAACTTCTCCGAACATAGCTCCGGGCAAGTCAAGGGCACACCTTCGTAAAACTTGTCCTTTGCTAATGAGGCGTTTATAGTTTGCCTCTGAACTTAATAAGTTTGCGGCTAATGCCCGTGTGAGTCACAATCTTTCAAGAGTGACTGTTGGATTATTTTCTGAAAGAAATGAATCCCAATGATTGAGATATCCTTGAATGCAATCAGGACTATCTTTAATAGAGTGTCAGTACTTCAATGAACGACACCACAGGTTGTTGAGAGTCTTCAGATAGACTTTAAGACGTCTCTCAACTGACTACTTTTGAGGATCACTTTTTCAAGGGAATCTTTAGCTTGAGCGTTCGTGAGTAAAGTGATAAGAGCACTTGTAGATTTGTAAAAGCAGTTGTTTATCCAGTTCTTGAATCTGCCTTTTATAGTTGGAGATTCAAAACTTTGAATCTCCATACCCGTTAGACACAACGGCTTCTTCCTCCAAGAATGGATTAAACTGATAGAACGCCTTTCTGAGTAGAGATGTACTTCCCAGACTACTTAGGGAAAGTTTCGTCCCTTGTGCGTCCTTTTTTGTCAGAGTCG
>JAPKLW010008144.1:0-13830 GCA_026898455.1 Plectranthus barbatus | reverse complement strand
GTCAGAAACAAAGCTCGTTTAGTCGCCAAAGGTTACAGGCAGTGTGAAGGCATCGACTTTGATGAGACCTTCGCACCAGTTGCAAGAATGGAGGCGATACGGCTGTTCCTTGCGTATGCAGCGTATCACGGCTTCACGGTATTCCAGATGGACGTGAAGAGCGCCTTCTTGAATGGCGAGCTAAAGGAGGAGGTTTATGTCGAGCAACCTCCAGGCTTTGAGATAGGCACCAAAGTGTACAAGCTGAGAAAGGCCTTGTATGGATTGAAACAGGCGCCCAGGGCTTGGTACGAAACGCTGTCACAATTCCTCACCAGCAATGGATTTCGGAAAGGGAAGATTGATAGGACTCTCTTTCTTCTCAAGGATGGTGGTGACATGCTAATGGTGCAGATCTATGTAGATGACATCATATTCGGATCAAGGAATATAACTCTCTGCGAGAAGTTTTCTCAACTGATGCAGACATCATTTCAGATGAGTATGATGGGCAAGTTAACATACTTTCTCGGACTCCAGGTCCAGCAGTCAGCTGATGGAATTTTTATCAGCCAGCGGAAGTATACGAAGGAGTTAATTCAGAAGTATTGCCCAGAGAAGACTAAGTCCCTCAGAATACCTATGAGCACCAGTTGTCAAATATTTCTTGATGAGCAAGGTGAATCAGTTGATCCTACCATCTACCGAGGAATCATTGGATCACTTCTCTATCTCACAGCCAGCAGACCCGACATTTCGTACTCAGTCGGAGTGTGTGCCAGATTTCAAGCCAATCCGAAAAGGTCACACATGGAAGCTGCAAAGAGGATAGTAAAATATCTGAAAGGGACTGAATCTCTTGGAATATGGTATCCCAGAAATGATGAGCTTACACTCATTGGATATTCAGATTCAGATTTTGCTGGATGCCGTATAGATCGAAAGAGTACCAGTGGTACGTGTCAGTTTCTAGGACACAAGCTAATCAGCTGGTTTAGCAAGAAGCAGCACTCAGTTGCTACTTCTACCACTGAGGCTGAGTATGTTGCCGCTGCCAGTTGCTGTGCTCAAGTTATCTGGATCAAGCAACAACTGGAAGATTATGAAGTGGACACTGGCTGTGTTCCCATCTATTGCGACAACAACAGCGCTATGTGCATCACGAAGAATCCGGTTCACCATTCCAGAACCAAGCACATAGACATTCGACATCACTTCATACGTGATCATGTCGAGAAGAAGGATGTCAGCGTGGACTACATCAGAACTGAAGATCAACTGGCTGACATTTTCACCAAACCCCTTCCAGAAGCAAGATTCAAGGAGTTGTGCATCAAACTCGGTCTTATGGAGATTGATGTGACCCCCAATGATGAGGAAGAATGAGTCCCAGCTCTCATTCTGTTCTTAACCTTCTGAAGGACGCTGATTACGACTAAGTCCAAGCTCTTAGTTGTTTTTATTTAAGTGGTATCTCAAGATCACTGATGGCTCCTACTGGCGGAACTTATCCCTTAATTGTCCAAGGAAATGAGTCCCAGCTCTCATTCCGAAGTTGCCAGCACAAACCATCAGTTGAAGCAAAATTGGGTCCCAGCTCCCAATTTCAAGCGATGATGAGGAGTGGATTTCTTGAAGAGAAGATTATGCGGATTAAATTGAGTCTCAGCTCTCAACTGGTGGTATATCCACGACTGGTGAACATTGAGTCCCAGCTCTCAATTTATCCAAGTACTCGAGTGCCAGTCGTAAGTATCAGTTGCCAACTGATAAAGAGGCCAACCAGTTAGGGGGAAGTATGCGACTGGTATATGCTACTGATGACCAGTCAAGCCAGCTGTCTCAGAAAAGGCGGGATTGTTCAAATCCGACTAGCGTGTACATCTCTCAAAATTTAATGCGGCATTTAATGCCACATTTAATGTGCACAGTGTCTGCGCAGTCCGACGCTTGGATGCCACCAATCGCTGCGTGCCACGTCAGCTCCACGGCGTAGCCCACGTCAGCACGACCGCGCACATCGCACAGGGAATCGGGCCTGCTGATGACCGTCGATCCTCGCTTGCTGAGCGTTGATTCTGGACGTCTGATCCTGCATGGCCCGAGTATAAATACCCGATCACTTCCTTCGGGTTAACCTTTATGTTTCCCTACCTTCAGAACCCTACTTTCAAATTCTCTCATCTTCCTTTGAGATTTTCTGAACCTTGAATCTTTCTGAAATCATGGCATCATCTTCTCGACCTACAGCTGATAACCCTCCATCTACATCATCCTCGTCTGGTTCACCAGACTTACCAGTTGCTGAAGCCCATATGCCTACGTATACTGGCATAGTGAAGATCGAGGATATCGATTACACATATCCGTTCGCCCGACTGGTTCAGTTGAACAGGCCGGCGACCAGGCGACAGCTCTCAAACGCGCAGATTAGGACTGCACAGGTTCAGAAGGAGAAGATTCTGAACGCGAAACTGGCCGAGAAAAATTTCGGGGAGGAGCTGATGGAGATGATTGATCGAGAACAGCTCCGTCAGTACCTCACGGCGACGCCCACGACTTTCCATCCCCACATGGTAGCCGAGTTCTACGCTCGGGCCGTGATAGCTGACGACAGGAAGTCGTTCACAACTTCCGTTTTTGGCCACCTGATCACCGTCACCGCCGAATACCTCGCCGCTCTGTTCGGGCTGAGGAATGAAGGAGAGGATGTGGCCACGTATCATCAGGATGATACGGTGGAATTCAGGAGGCGGTGGGTGCAGTGGAAGAAACCAGAGGTCACCGTCTTCCGGACTGGCATGAGGAAGTCCGAAATGGAGGAGTACTGGCAAATGGTGTGCGATATTGTGGTTCGCATGCTACAATGCGAGGTCGGCTCCTATGCCGAGCTTAGCTTGCGCAAGTTCTCGGTGATGTGTGCCCTGGTGGATGGAGTTCAGGGCAACTGGGCCGAATTTTTCTTTGGCAGGTTGCTAGAGAATGTGGATAGGAACACCTCTGTTCCGACTGAAGGCCGGTTTGCTCACGCCGTATCCTTCGGGCTGAGGATCAGCCACATCCTGGAGATGGAGTTGGGTGATGGCGTGGATCAGGGGGAACAGCTGGTTGGTTCCGACTTCATACCAGCCACGAAGGTGAAGCTCCCTCGCCCAGATTACAAGAAGCCACGAAGGCTGAAAGGGAAGTCAGCAGTGGACCCTGCTGAGGTCGTTTCTGAGGAGGACTCAGAAGACCTGGGGGAGCAAGTGCCAGCTGTGGCTCTCCCACTGACTGATGAGGCCAGGGCTCAGTTGACGAGGAAGCTGGAGACGGAGTCTCTCTTCGAAACCATGGAAGGCGCAGTGGCTGAGGCGACTGGTATCCACCCACGGGATGTACACCTGGTACCAGTCACCAAGAAGCCATCCCACAAGAAGCCTAAGACTTCCCAGCACCAGCAGTCACCGTCAGCTGTTGCATATGACCCTGAGTCTGGGAAGATCTCCATCCCAGTCAAGAAGTCCGTTCTGGGACTGACTGAGGAAGAGACGCTGGAGAGAATGACCCGGAAGAGGAAAAGGGTTCAGACCAGAGCTCAGAAGCTGGTCGAGCAAGCAAAGAAGGAGCAGCAAGCCTCCTTAGTAAGGAAGAAACAGGCCCAGGCAAGGTTGAAGGCCTTGGCCGACCAGCGTAAAAGAGAGGCTGAGCTGGCAGCCCGCGATGAAGCCTATGCAAAGGTGCAGGCTGAGCATGAGGCCAGACGACAGGCGGAACTGGCGGAGCAGGTGCGCCAGGTGGCCAAGGGCAAGTGGGATGTGCCCGAAACTTCCACAAGTGTGAGGCCACCAGCACCAGCACCAGGCGAGATCCTACCAGAAGACTCCTTTAACCGCCTGATGGTCATGGGTGTTGACGAGGATGTACTATCCCTTGTGGATAAGTACCAGGAGGAGGAGGTCGCTGAAGTCCCTCCACCCGCGCAAGGGGGTGGTGGAGGTGAAGACGACCCACTGGCCGCGCAAGGGGGTGCCAGTGGAGGAGTTGAGGAGCGGGCGACCACCCCGGTACAACTGGCGAGCTTCTCGGATGTCAGTTCTGAATCCGAGGATGCAGAGGAACCAAGGGCTGAAGAGCCAGAGCAGGAGCCAGCTGAGGAGGTGACTCATTACTCAATGGTGCAGAGGATGGAGCCAAGGGATCTGTTCCCAGACATTGATGATAAGGCTCGTCGTCCTGCCAGTCGCCCCCGATCTACAGATGCCTCGACATCAACTTCCGGGCGACCAGCAGCATCCTCTACACCACCAGCTAGGCGTGCACGAACTGAAAAGCCTTATATGCTCTGCATCCAAGAGCATCAACTGGTTGATGAGGATACCTTCCAGGCTCGAGTAACAGGGGTGCACCGGTGGGAGCACCGCGGGGCAATGGCGTTTCTAAATTCACGAGTGCCTGAGCCTTCAACATTCAACATCATCCCCTTCAGCGGACTCCCCCACCAGTCGGTATATGCCTCAAGAATCCTTGACTGGTGCCTGCCCCTGCAGCCAGTGGAATACTACAATTCCACTCTCTATGAGTATGCTGAGAACATCACGGCGGAGGTGGAGAATGCCGTCAATGACGAAATGATATCCAGCTACCGACGATTGTGGAGGGTGGATCCGGAACTATGTCTGGAGTTCCGGAGGTGGTGAATTTTTGACAGATGCCAGCGCCTGCTGACAGTGGAGCAGCGGGCGGTTCTTTATGCCAGGCTGGGTCTTGGCTACTGGAGAGCGGAGGAGGAGTGGGCTAATGCTTTCATGGGCACTGATCCTGATTGCCCCCAGCAGCTGTCTACAAGGAGGATCAAGCGCCGCTTGCTGCAAATCGCTGAGTATAGGCAGCTGACTGGAAGCTCCGGCCTCCCACCACTGAAAAAGGTCAAGTTACCTTTCCTCCAGTTCCGAGTCACCAGTCGGGGGTACCAGCTGACGTACGCGCTCCGACGCCTCAAAGTGCTGGTTACCCTCCCGAGGATCCCTCCCTACAATGCTATATTGTTCGACATGGCTGCCTGCGCTTTGCTGGTAGACCACTTGGTAGCGGAGGATCCCTCTCGTGGTTTGTGGCTGACCCTTGCCGTCCCTCCTGTTCCTATTGTCTCGGGCGATCTCGTCCCTGATTCTATGGACTGGCAAGTGGTGGAATTCACAGCCCCCACAGTTGTTTCTGAAGTCCAGCCAGCTCCAGCAGCAGTGCCAGTGGTGGAATCAGCTGAGGAGCCAGCTGAAGATGTACCAGTAGAGGAGCCAGCACCAGCATCAGCAGAGGCACCAGCAGCAGCTGCAGTGCCAGCGGAGGAGCCAGCCCCGATGGAGATATCAGCTGCATCTGAACCAGCAGCGGCTCCTTCCGCAACTGATGTGCTCTCCTCTTCCATTGAAGTCTCAGCAATGCCAATCTCCGAGATCCATCCCCCTGCGCAGCTTCTTGCACTTATTGATGCCAGGATGGACCAGCGCTTCGCCAGCTTCCGCACTGAAATTGCTCAACAGATGGATTCTGTCACCGCTGGAGTGTCCTCCTTTTTGGCGCGGATCCAAGAGGGGGAAAGTACGCGAGCACGTGCTGAGGCTGAGAGAGCCCGTCTTGCTGAAGAGGAGAGGAGGATTGCTGCTGAGGAAAGGGAGAAGAGCAGACAAGATATGGCAGCGCTCACTGAGATCCTGAGGTCGCTCACAAGCAGAACTCAATCACCAGGATCGTCTTCTCAGCCATAGTCTAGCTTCTTCATTTTGTTGTAAGTATTTGTATCTCTAGACTAGTCAGTTTTCTATCCTGTACTTGTAACTGCAACATATTAAATGGATTGATTACTGACAAGTTGATGACAATTCCTCATTGTCCAACAAATTGTCTAAGTATTTACTTACCAGCTGAACTTACACTTCCAGTGTAATCAGCACCAGCACTCGTATCACACACTTTAAATCTTTTTGCTCTGATCTCAATTCTCATATTTTAAACGAGCAATATCCCTCTTAGTTTGAGGGGGAAGATTTTAGTTAGAGCTGATGTGAGGAAGTAGTTTCATGGGTTTAGATCTGATAGGTTTATTTTGTAAAACCCTGAAATACTTTGTAACTTTCCTCATCAGCTGAGTGCTCGCTGGTTAGGCTTTGATCGCACCAAAAAGGGGGAAATTGTTGGGAAATTTGGCTAAGTTTCCTTTCCCCAGTAGCTACTTGTTTAGATTCTAGTTTTGGTGTTTTGGTGGATCAAATCCAAAGTCCTACCAGCGTCAGTTTGTCTCTAGAATAGCTCTAGTCTCAAATGTAAAGTCCTGTTTAGGTCTTTTTGAGTTGTAAGTCGCAGCTGATCAAAGACTCATGCTGGCACTGTTCACCAGCATGAGAAGTGCTTACCACTGGTTACTGTTCACCAGTTGGAAAAGTCACATCCGAAGGCGGCTGACAATGACTCGTGCTGACACTGTTCACCAGCATGAGAAGAGCTATCGACTGGCTACTGTTCACCAGTTGGGAAGGATTTCACCAGCAGGCGGCTGACAAATCCTACCAGCAGAATATGTGTTCTCACTGACACTGTTCACCAGCGGTGAAGCCACCAGTCATGGGAGATTCCAAGAGTTAACATCAGACATATTGGTAGACTTAGATTGTGCCAGCGCAAAGTCACCAGCAGAGACTGCCAGCACAAGATCACCAGAATGATCTACCAGTCGGATGTTACCAGCAGAATTCCAGATTCGCTCTCCCAGAGTCTTAGAGACAAAAAGAAGATTCGTCGAGGAATTAACTGACAGAGTATGACTTTTAAGGGAGGATACCTTAAAGTCTATCAGTTCAAGACACCAGTTCAGATTCCTCGTACTGACGAATAGTGCCGTTCTGACATAAAGAGATCAATGTCAGATAAAGTGGACAAAAGCATGGCGCTTTCCAGAAATTCCTACCTGCCGCCGTCTGAAGGACATGCGAGGACAGAGACCTTTTCCGGATGTGTCCAAACGGCTAGAAAATTTGAATGGGATCCCTCGGCTATAAATACCTGGGATCCACCAACATTCAATACTCTTCACCTACCGAAAGACTGAAAATTTATTACGCTCAAGCAAGTAGAAGCAAAGCACTTTCGAGGCCTTTCTAAAGGCTATCCGTGTGTTGATTTATCAAACACGAGACTTCAAGCTTCTAGCTTGTAAGTTATTGATCTCTTTGGTGTTCTTTCTCTTCCGAGGAAGTTCACAGCAGCTCTTGTGCCAGCCAGCACTTGAGTTATTACGGGCTTTTGCCGTATTTGAGAAGATACGTTCTTGGGAGAACTAAACACCCAGTGAAGCTGTGGAGGTTGAAGTGACGTGCTCGCACTCCACCAGCTGATCAGAGTTGAAGAAGGACAAGGCCGGGAGCGGTTGATCTAGTGAACTGGTGGACGAGGCATTCACCAGCTAGAGATAGATCGTAGGACGCTTGTACCCGATTACTCTTAGTGAATTTCCAGTGCTACGACTGGAGAGTGGACGTAGATCAGTTGATCGAACCACTATAAATCCTTTGTCTTTTATCAGCTTTCTGCATTTCATACTGATTTAAAACCCAGCACCCAAGTGCTGGTGTATATCTGAAAACTGATATAACTGTGAAAACAAGACCTAAAAATATTCTAAGTCTTGAGCTACCAGCTGACCAGCCAGTCGCCAGTCAGCTGAGTACGCAGAGTGCAAGTTGACTTACCAGCTGACAAGGTCCCAGTCAGCTGAGTAACCAGCAGAGTGCAAGAAACGATTAACCATATTTTCCGCTGCCAAGTTATACCCTGATAATCCGGGACCAACAATGAGTTATACTCCAGGCAACATCTAAGCCAAAATAACCACAAGCCTAACTCCGAACGTTTAGGGCGATTTAACATATGTATTGGACCCATTCCGCATGCCCCTCACATCCTTTGTTATCTCATTTAGTTTAATCTTAGAGATTAGTGAAAGTTGTCTCAATGCAAGCTACTTGAGTAGACGTTTGCTCAGAGGCTCCCACTTCTCATCTCAAACTAAATGTTTTATTTAGAAACCTCATCGCACCAGAACTGGTGAGGGACCTTTAATGCAAGCTACTTAAGTAGACGTTTACGCTTCAAGATGCCTCACTTCTAGTGAGAGGTCGTATTTGTGGAGGCCTAACGATTTTAGTTAGAAAAGAACCAAAATCCAGCTTAGTATTTTTAATTCTAAAGGTTTCATGCGCACACATTATTTTATGTTGCCATAAATTATATCATAACTAAAATTCCATCATAAATTAATATGAATCCTGGAATTTATAGACATAATTTAAAACATAAAACAAATCACATAAGACATGCTCAAAAATTTAAATAATTGCAACATGCTTATAAAAGTAAATAATTAAAGCAAATAGGCATGCTTTCCTGTTATTTACTAGTGCGCACATAATAAATCACATCATACGAGAAAACAATTAAATAAACAAATAAAGATTTCTCGTGGCCCCTCAGATGCGATTACAAATTAAATCCTATCTATTACAAGGCTTTAATTTGAGTACAGATCTTCAAGCTGGGCTCCCACTCTTTAATCTGAGTCTGCAATACTTGGGCTGAAATTAGGGTTTCAGAGATTCGGGCTGCCATCGGGTCAACGGGCCCGTATCAAACCCTAGCTATGAAACCCTAGTTTCAAACTAGGGTTTCGGCCGCTGCACGCCAACCCATTGTCGCCGTCGACATCCAGCCGTAGCCTGTGGCTGGATCACATTGCTAGGAGGTCACCACCGTGTCAGCTCCACGTTGCCATCGCCGCCGGCCGACCATGCAGCGGGAGAAGCAGCCGAGCAGCCGCAGCACACACAGGGCGCGGCCCAGCCGCGCGCAGTGCAACCCTAGGGCTGCAGCCGTACGTCGCCGCCACCCACATTGCTGTTGCCGCCGTCTAGGGCTCGCCTCCGTCCACTGCGTGGGCCCAACGGTCGGCCGCCGCCTACGACCTGGCTTGAGTCGCGCGCGAGATGGAAATCGGCTTAGCAACGCGCCGCCGCGTTCCGTCGTGCGCTGCCGCCGTCGATCTCCATTTTGTTGTGTTCTTTGTTTTTTAATTCTCGTTCTACTTCCGGATCCAATTTTACAGATTTGAAAGAAAGAAAAAATACAATACCAAAAAAATAAATCTAAATCTATTACAATGATTTTCCCTATCAAATCTAACCACGGATTTTCTTGTGGTGAAAAAAATAGATCCAAAACGAGAAGGCCACGAGAACAAAAACATTCACAACAATTTAAATCCATCCATGAACATACATATCTATTTAATTAAATTTATCAAGGACAGAGCCTAAGAACTGGAACCTCGCTCTGATACCAATTGTAGGATTCGAGTCTACGACTAACAACATGAGTTGTTATTTAATTCGCAGGGACGTTCTTAGGATGTCAAAAACAAATTCAATTAAATAAACCGTGCCACCCTATTCATGCTTCTACAATAATTAATTGCATAGAGTGGATTCAAGAGAATACTTGATCTTCAATCGTTTGATCTACAGATCTAGATCGGAGGATGAACGATGAAGTTAAATCTGAAGCTGAATGGAACCCTTCTTTGATTGTGTTCCTAGAGATTTGATCTATTCCCTTGCTCCTTGGAAATCTGGTGAGGATTATCTACCAAGTTGAATCAGGAAGCCGGAGGATTTGATCAGAAAAATCCCCTTCTGATCGCCGCCGATCTCTCTCTCACTCTAACTCAATATTCTGATTTGAATATCAAATTGTATACTGTTTATATCTCGCTAGGTCAAACGAGCTATATGATCCTCTGTGATCTCCTACACACCATATGGTCATCCCTATCTACGAGATAAAATGATATTATAGTTCGTCGTATGTTCACATTTATCAGATAGCGAGAATTGTTGATGCAACACATAAATGAAGGCCAGTATACAGAACACTTAATCATTTATGCTTTCAGTATACATTCCCAACAGAGAACCTCGTTCCTACCTTGCTAGAGTGTCTGGACTTATGGGAGATAGTCAGATATCACGGCGTCACTAATGTAGAAGCGATGGAGGGGACCCTTAAAAGTGCACTTTTTTGTAACATCTGGCATCAACTCATTAGGGATTGGTGTTAAAGGGCAGGACAGAGGTTCGAGTCCCGCTGCCAACAACCTTCCAGGTTTGGTAGGTAGCTAAACTAGAGATGTGGTTGGGGTGCACCGGACTGCAGGCCCTGACATCGGTCCCGAAAGGGGAGATGTTACACGACACACATCAAGTAATGATATTGTACTTTTAAATATATCATTACATTATCTTTTTTATCATGTTACATTATTTTGTTTTACTACGAATATATTATTCTGAAAAATGTAATAGGAATTTCGTTTGAAAAATAATTAAATTATCTTTAATTTGGTATATAATACATGGAAAAAATAATTTAAATTGAGTAAGTTATGATTACTTGAAGTTTTATAAAAAAATTTAGGAGAAAGAAAATGCAATTTTGGAGAATGTGATCCATGTTGCACATAATTACAAAATCCTGGGCGTGAAAATTACCTTTATACCCAAATAATTTAGCAAGTTTTATAAGATAATGAATCGAAATTTTTAATTTTCAAATTAAATCTAGATCGTCCAAATTCAAATCTAATACTTGAATTTTGGCCTTATATAACATGGGGGATATGGGTAACCAAATATATATATATATATATATATATATATATATATATATATATATATAGGGTTTGGATCCCATAACAAAATTCCTTAGATTAAAAATAAGAATAAATTTTATCCATTGGATCTATTTAAATAAACAATTGAGATTAATTGGTAGTTATTTAATTATTTTTATTAACTTATCAAAATAATAATTATTTAATAAAATCAAGGGCATTTTTGTTAATTTCAAATATGGTAGTTATTCAATTATTTTCGTTATTATTTATTGTCCAATATATTATGTTTTATTGCTTGGTACACTATAATTTATTACTTTATATATTATATTTTATAGCTTGATAATTATCAACATTTTTTCCTCCGTATTATTCTCTCTCCCTATTATTCTCTCCTCTAAAATTATTTTGAAACTTTAAACCATTATAACTCAATCAATTTTAAAAAAAATTTCAAATATTATATATCAAATTAAAGGTAATTTAACGATCTATCAAACGAACACCCTATTGCCTATATTTGGAAAAGAAAAATGTATCGATCACAAAATAAAACTATATTCATCAAACAATAGATTTATCAAGCAACAAAACTTAATGTACCAAGTAATAAAACTTAATATATCAAGCTACAAGATTTGTTAAATAATTTTAATTTACTAACTAAAAAGTTTTATTTTTTTACTTGATACAATATTTCTTTTTTCTAAATGCATTTTTATTTATTGCTTGACATATTTTAATTACATTTTTACTGCTTGATGCATTTTATAGTATTGTTTGATGCACTAATATTTATTTTTTCATATATTTTACTTTATTGATTCGTAAGTTCTTGTATATTACTTGATACGTCTTTCATTTTAGTTATACTTTATTATTTGATAAGTTATTTTTTATTGCATGATGCATTGTATAGTGTTTCTTGAGTCACTAATATGTGTTGCTTCATATATTTTAATTTAGTGATTCGTAAGTTCTTATATATTACTTTATACATCTTTCATTTTAATTATACTTTATTATTTAATATATTATTTTTTATTGCTTGATGCACTGTGTAATATTGTTTGATGCACTAATATTTATTGCTTCATATAGTTTCATTTATTGATTCGTAAGTTCTTGTATATTACTTGAAACGTCTTTTCTTATTGCTAGATGCATTATATTATATTGCTTGATTCACAAATATTTATCCTTAGACACTTTTTAATTTACTGATTTGTAAGTTCTTCAATATTATTGGATACTTCTTTCTATTGCTGAATGCATTATATTTTATTTCTTAGAAGACTAATATTTAGTGCTTGACCCATTGTCATTTTCAAATTCGTAAGTTGTTTATTATTTGATGCATATAATTGTATTGCATGATACACTAATATTTATTGTTTTTTAAAAATAAAATATAATGAATTGAGGAATAACATCTAATTTTGCAATTGGTAA
Organism: Plectranthus barbatus; assembly: GCA_026898455.1. Lineage (NCBI taxonomy): Eukaryota > Viridiplantae > Streptophyta > Magnoliopsida > Lamiales > Lamiaceae > Plectranthus > Plectranthus barbatus. The sequence goes on along the minus strand of JAPKLW010008144.1, from coordinate 1,700 downwards.
AATATTATAAATCAAACAATAAGGTATAAGATGTCTAACAATAAGATAAACATTATCAAATAATAAATTCAAAATATCTTGCAATAAAATAATAAATATCAAACAATAAAACAAAAATAATAAAATATAATATTTTAACAAAAAATATGCAGAAAGGAATAACGTGAATAATATTAAAAAAGATTCAAACTTGAATTAAGAATATATTTTTACGTAATTTAGAATTCAAAAGTTTTTTAATGTGCTTCATTTCAAATAAATGGCGTGATTATTCATGTTTGAATAAGATTATCATTTTTTTAAAAAAAAATCAAACGTAAAAAATCCAAAAGAATAAATAAAGAGAATAAGAGAGTAATTCCCATGAAAATAGGAAAAAAATGTGTGAAATAACTGACATACGTAATTGGAAGAAAATGTCCTTAATTTTATATTAAATAAATTTAAAATTCAATATTATAGTTAATCATAACACTCATATTATTGAATCTAATGGATAAGATTCATTCTTATTTTTATTATTCTTATTTATTATCATTTGATCCAATCTCTCTCTCTCTCTCTCTATATATATATATATATATATATATATATATAGGGATGCGATCCAGTGAGAACCACTCTTACCATAAGAAATAAGAACCAATCCTTGCCATTGATTTTGATGAATGAACGCTGAGGATTTACTAAAGTTTTCGGTCATTTTATCTCAAAAAACCTGCATTATAGGGTATTTTTGTCATTTTGTACTTATCTAAGATTATGTTTGCATATTCAGTCTCGACATACATTATATATCTATCAAACATGCATTATATGCATAAGAAACATACATTATATACCTAATATTTCTTATATATCTAACTAATATCTTCTTGCATTATAATATGGTATTACTCTTATTTGAGAATAATGTAACTATCATTATACGGTATTACTTCTTGCATTATATATGATATTACTTTTATTTTAGAGAAAAATTATATTACTTTCATTATAATGCGTATGCTATTACTATATAATGCATAACAAGTGCAAATATAATGATAAATGATGATTTCGCTGAAAAAAATATGTTGCATTTTATCTATCATATTCTGCATTATATACTATAACTCCATCCATTATATTGTACAACTGCATTCATTATATAAGAATTCGGGTACTGTTACGAGAATTATGCATATAATCACTAATTTTTATTTTTACGATAATATTTTAATCGGAATTATAGTGCATTACTTTTATTTTAGAGCAAAATGTAACACCCCTCATAAAATTTGAATGTACTTATCGGATTTCCGAAGTTATATTTTGCTATCGAATTAATTCGAGATATCGCGATCAATTTATTTTGGGAAATTATTATTTTGGCCTCATTTGTTGCCACCTTTATTCATTGAGGAAAATAAATTATTATTAATTAGTTTAATTAATCTCGATTAATTATTCGGTGATCAACATTTTCGTATCGGGATAATATCGATCGATTAATATTCGTGTATCGACGAAATATCACGGTCTCCCGTGCAATGACGCGAAGAGATGTGGAGTTGACGTGAGGTGATGTTAAAGTGACCGATGTGACAAGCGAATGACAACCACTTTAACCTTTTTGACTTTCGGTAATTACAAAGTTACCCCTCACCTCCATCTATAAATATAACTTCCCCTCTCACTCCACCACTTTTACTCTCTCT